>MCJB01031111.1:65153-88701 GCA_002018475.1 Nicotiana obtusifolia
CCCCCCCCCAGAAAATTTGAGGACTGTATAAATGGAGCACATGATCGATGGTGAAGGTGCATAAATCGATTTTATTTACAAAAAATCAGAGGAGGATCACGATCCTCCCCAGTAAAGGGTGAATTTGGCCGAGACATACCTCGTACCTCTTACAGAAGTTTATGATGACGGAATCTGCGTAAAGGGATAAGTGTAGACACTTAGGTACCCTCGACGTGTATAGTAATGGCCTCCTCAGAGTCGGGGACCACTATGTATTTATCGGCCCAGTTACAGTCCTTTCGGACTAAGGGGAGATCGTCTTTGGTGATCGAGCAAATAAATCTCGACGCCTCCTCACACCGACCCTGCACCGAGGAGGGTTTCTCGACCTTGAAGTCGTCAGCAATCGAACAACCTCCGGGAATGAACATCTTCAAGGGAGGTTCAGGAGTCAATTCATTAATAGCCACGTTAGCAGCAGGTTTCCTGAGGTCGACCACATCGGAAGTAGTTTCGGCAGTCGTTTGGGAAGTAGAAGCGACCTTTTGGGGAACAGATTTTGAGGTTTTTGCCATTGTTATAGCGGAAAGCTTGAAAAAGATAGAGAAAGGTTGAAAGCTGGAATCTTAGATGTGTTGGCTAGAATGGATGATGAGTAAACATTTCAAAGGAATATCGAATAACGGAGGTAAAAATGCTACAACGTGAAAAAGAGTAGTGAATCCTGAGGGTACGAGGGTAGACGGTTCAATGTAAAGTAGAAAATGAACGAAAGAGGGGTTATATATAGTGGTTCCGCGACGCTTCGCCTCCAGGGACGGCCGACCGGCGGCTAACATGCATTTAATGCCACTATGACATGATTGACAAGACGTTTCGGGTTTTTTGTCGTTTATGACACGACGTATTGGAGAAGGAACCGGGATGCTCATGTCGTTTCTCGTTAGCTCGCTTTTCGAGAAATGAGGGGACTATCTGTATACGGGTAGAACGGGCTTAAAGATGATTGCAAAGGATTGGGATCGAAGTAAAAGTCTCATCATGTCAGAATTCGGAGGCACGTTGTCTGCCCTCGAAAATATCGGGGTCATGAGTCGAGATCGATCCAAATTCTGGAAGACTTCGGGTAATCGAACATGACCAATAGAAGGCCGTAATATCTGCGATCGGCGAAATATCACGGCGTAGATTTTGGCACGTATCGATGTAGAACCAACAATCAGTTAAACAGAAGAATTTTTACCTTTTATAGAGTTGTACTTAGAGTAGGATGCCCCTACTATAAAAAGGGGGTCTGATAATTCATTAAACGCATTGTAGCACACATTCCAAAGAAATATACTACTATTTTCACTGTTATTATAAGCTTTTTCTCTCGTTCATCAAAGTTGTCCATTGTGAGCTCGAATCGAGGGTGAATGCTTCACTGAGGCTGGAATCATCCTACTCGCGTGATTTGAATTCATTGTATCTTTACTTGTCCATTCTAACTCAATTTATCGTTTTGTATCAAATTAATCCGCATATCCTTAAAACCACTTACAAATTTAATTGTTATCCGATTTTGAGGGTAAACAGGGATCTTTTTATATAATGTTGAAAATAATAGTTATGGATGCCAATACTGAGCCACATCATTTACTGTGTTGTAGTCATTCCTCTCACTATTGTACAATATCGATTCTTCACTTTTCATGTCTGTATAAAGGCTTTGTAATATATGGGTAAAAGCACACAATTGAAGAAGAAAAGTTCTTCCTTCTTTCTATCTCCGCTTCTTATTCATGTTTTACTGAATCACGTTGTTTCATAATATGTTATCAGCACGAGAATTTAGTTTTTATCCAAGTTTAGTTTGAGTCTTTACTTCAGGTATGGTGCAACTTAATGAACACAACAGCACATAATATATATTGGTGTGCTAATTCCTACTTACCGATTCCGATTTTTCGTTACTTCAGTTGTTAGCTTATCTAATGGTATGCTTTCTTGCTTGAGTTAAATTTAACTTAGGTAATATTACATGATTCATAAACTCCCTTTTATGCATGAATAAACAGAATTTCTAACTAATGTGTATTATTACTTTAACCTTGTTCAGCTAATTCTGTATCTCGTTGTGTGCTCCTTTGAAGTAGCACTTCTTTGAATTTAAGTAATACTAAGAACTTTATACTTGCAAAACAAAATATTACATCATGCTATAGTTATCGAAAATATCTTAGATTTTAATTTGTGTTCATAGTTATTACTATATCATGTTATAATATCTTAATCTTCACGTGATTGCTAATAGTATAAAGAAAATAAAATAGAAATCGAGCACATCGTCTAGTACAATGTGTTTGATATCTTGATGCCATTGTACTAGTATTTTCATTAATTGTTATACTAGTATATTCATTAATTGTTATTTTTTTTAATCAATTTATGTTTTCAACTTCAACACTTATTATGTCGAATTTATCGAAGCTTGGGTTTGTGGCACTTGACATTTCTGGAAAGAACTATTTATCATGGGTTCTCAACGCTAAAATTCACTTAGACGCTAAAGGTCTTGGTGATACCATTACTCAAGATAATGAGGCATCAAGTCAGGACAAAGCGAAGGCTATGATTTTCCTTCGTCATCATCTAGACGAAGGATTGAAAGTTGAATATCTAACAATGAAAGATCCACTTGAATTATGGACTGGTCTGAAGGAAAGGCATGATCACCTTAAGGCAACGATATTGCTAAGGGCTCGTTATGAGTGGATATTCTTACGGTTACAATATTTTAAGACCGTAAGCGAGTATAACTCCGTTGTATTTAGAATAACTTCCCAATTAAAATTATGTGGAAAAGTTATAAATGATGAAGACTTGTTGAAAAAGACTCTTACGATTTTTCATGCCTCAAATATGGTGTTACAACAACAATACCGTGAAAGGAATTTCAGAAAATATTCTGAGCTGATCTCATGCCTTCTGGTGGTTGAGCAACATAAAACCTTTTTGATGAAAAATCATGAGGCCCGCCCCATTGGATGCTCTCCATTTACGGAAGCGAATGCACTAGCAGCACGTGATAAGTTTGAAAGAAAACAAAACAATTATCGGGGCCATATGAATGTATGTGGGTGTGTCACGGGATGATAAAATAATCGTTATCGTGGTGGTCATTATAAACGAGAGAATAATATGAGTTCTCAAAACAATCCTTCAAGAGGCAAAGGCAATAACTGTCATAGATGTGGTATGAAAGGTCACTAAAAATATGAATGTCGTGCGCCTGAATATTTTGTCAGGCTTTATTAAAACTCTACCAAAAGAAAGACCAATAATGTTAGAGCCTCTTCTGGTAGTGCCGCGATGGAGTCGCACTTGACCTTTCGAAATGATGCTGAAGCAGGGCCTTCAAACAAATATGATGATAATGCCGAGGAAAATCATACTTTTAAAGGTGATGATTTTGAAAACCTCGATGATATTACTCATTTGGAAGTTGGAGACTTCTTTGGGGATCAAAACTGAAGTTTATTCATTTTACGTGGGAATACAGTTATGTTATTGCTTTTTTTTCTATGTTTTAATTGTCTTGTTCTATATTAAGTTATTTTAATTTTCAAGTACCTTAAGTTATCTTATAATGTTGTTGTTTTTCGTATTTCTTGTGATGTGTTTTATGAAGAAAACAAAATTTTCAGTCTTCAGTTGGATCCAAGATGAGTAATAAAGATATATGCCTTCTGGATAGTGCTACAACTCACACTATACTAAGAGAAAAGAAATATTTTTCTTATTTGGCTATAAAAATGGCCTATGTGAATATAATATCAGGTAGTACAAAATTAATTGAGGGCTTTGGAAGAGTGACTTTATTACTACCTGGTGGAACAATATTAACTATAAATAATGTGTTGTATTGTAGTAAGTCTCAAAAAACCTTGTTGAGTTTCAAAATTATTCACCAAAATAGATACCATGTGGAGATTACCAATGAAGGAAAGGTTAAATACCTTTATATTACTACAATAAGCAGGGAAAAGATGTATACATAAAAATTTACCTGCATTTTCCTCTGGCTTGTATCACACAAGTATCAGTGTGGTTAAATCACGTTATTTATTGCTTTTAATGATTTTATCTTTTGGCATGGCCGGTTGGGCTATCCCGGTTCTAATATGATGCTCAAAATAATTGAGAATTCACATGGGCACACATTGAGAATTCTCTTGTGTTGCTTGTTCTCAAGAAAAATTGGTTATTAGACCATTAGCAGCTAAGGTTAGGATTGAATCCCCTACATTTCTAGAACGTATACAGGGTGATATATGTGGACCCATATACCCTCCATGTGGGCCATTAAAGTATTATACGATTTTGATAGATGCATCTAGAAGATGGTCATATGTATGCTTGTTATCAACTCGCAATATGATATTTGCGAGATTGTTGGCTCAAATAATAAGGTTAAGAGTATAATTTCCAGATTATGCGATTGAGACAATTGTCTTGATAATGTTGGTGAATTTACATTCCAGGCCTTTAATGACTATTGTAATCCATTGAGATAACAATTGAGCATCTAGTTACTCATGTTCATACTCAAAATGGTCTAGCGGAATCATTGATCAAACGTCTCCAATTGGTTGTTAGACCAATGCATATGAGAACAAAACTTCTCATTTTAGTATGGGTTCATGCTATTTTACATGCAGTAGCACTTGTGCGGATAAGGCCCACAAATTATCATAAAGTCTCCCATTACAATTGGCTATTTGGTCAGGAGCCGAATATTTCCCATCTTAGAATTTTTGGTTGTGTTGTATATGTTCCAATTGCCCCACTACAACGTATAAATATGAGTCCCCAAAGAAGGTTGAGAATATATGTTGGGTATGAATCTCCTTCTATTATAAAATATTTGGAACCTATGACTGGAGATTTATTTACGTCGAGATTTGCTGATTGCCATTTTGATGAATCAGTATGCCCAACATTAGGGGGGGAAATAAGCAACTGAAAAAGGAGATAGATTGGAACGCATTATCACTATCTCATTTGGATCCTCGAACAAATCAATGTGAGCAAGAGATTCAAAAGATAATTTATTTGCATAATATTGCAAATCAACTGCTAGATGCATTCACTGACCTACCAAGGATGACTAAGTTACATATCCCATCTACTAATGCTCCTATTCAAGTTGATATCCGAAAGGACAATCAATTAATGCAAATGAGTCTAAGCCACGCTTGAAACGTGGTAGACCAGTCGATTCTAAAGATAAAAATCCTGGAAGTAGGAAAGGAGTTGATCAAAGTGATCATAATACAGAGGTAGTGGCTCAAGAGGAGCCCCCAGACATGACAAATGATAAGACCTCAGGGAAGGTCCAGGTACCTAAAAATAATGAGAATGAAGAGATCTCCATAAGTTATATCTCTACGGAAAAAAGGTTGAACCGATATGGGTTGTTGATAATATTTTTGCGTATAATGTTGCTATTGAAATAATGCAACAAGATGAGGATCCCGAAATAAAATCTGTCGATGAATGTAGACAGAGAAGTGATTGTCCAAAATGAAAAGAAGCTATCTAGTCAGAATTAACTTCACTTGAAAAACTTGAAGTCTTCGGACCTATAGTTCAAAACCTGAAGATATAAAGCCAGTAGGGTACAAATGGGTTTTTCTGAATGAAGTCGTTAGATATAAAGCGCGACTTGTGGCACAAGGTTTTTGCAAAGGCCTGCCATTAATCATATGGAAATATATTTTCTCGTGGCGGATGCTATCACCTTCAGGTATCTCCTAAATATGGCAGTGTATGAAAAACTTGATATGCGTTTAATGGATGTTGTCACAGCCTATTTGTATGGATCATTAGACAACGAAATTTTTGTGAAAATACCTGAGGGATTTAAAGGCCTGAAATATATAAAAATTTTCGTGAAACTTGTTCCATAGAGTTTCAAAATTTCTTATACGGATTGAAACTATCAAATCGTATGTCGTACAATTGTCTGAGTGAATACCTGTTGAAAGAAGGGTACAAGAATGATCCAATTTGTTCTTGTGTCTTTATAAAAAGGTTTGGATCTGAATTTGTTATAATCGCTGTGTATGTTGATGATTTAAATATTATTGGAACTCCTGAGAAGCTTCCGAAAGCAGTAGACTGTTTGAAGAAAGAAATTGAAATGAAAGATCTTGGAAATACAAGATTTTGTCTTGGTTTACAAATTGAGTATATGAAAGGTAGAATATTTGTCTATCAATCAAGATACACCGGAAAGATCATAAAGCGATTCTATATGGATAAAACACATCCATTGAGTATCCCGATGGTTGTGATATCACTTGATATAAAGAAAGATCCATTCCGACTTGATGAAAATGATGAAGAGCTTCTTGGTGCCGAAGTACCATATCTTAATGCGGTTGTGGCATTAATGTATCTTGCCAATAATTCCCGATCATATATAGCTTTCTCAGTAAGCTTGTTGGCAAGGTTTAGTTCTTCTCTAACACAAAGACACTAGAATGGTATTAAGCATACATTCAGATACCTCCAAGAGACCATTGATATGGGTTTATTTTATTCAAATGAATCTAAGTTATCATTGATTGGTTATGCAGATGCAGGATATTTGTCTGATCCACACAAAGGTCGATCTCAGACAGGCTATTTACAAGTAGAGGTACAGCCATATCATGGCGTTCAACAAAACAAACTCTCGTAGCTACTTCTTCAAATCATGCAGAGATAATAGCCATTACGAAGCAAGTCGAGGATGCGTTTGGTTGAGATCGATAACTCAACACATTCAGGAAACATGTGGTCTTTCTTTGAAAGGGAATATTCCAATAATATTGTATGAAGACAATGTTGCATGCATAGCTCAACTGAAGGAGGATACACTAAAGGAGATAGAACATAATACATTTCACCGAAATTCTTTTTCATGAATCTTCAAAAGAATGGTGAAATAGATGTTCAACAAGTTCGTTCAAGTGATAATTTGGCGGATCTGTTCACTTAACACATTCACGGACCCTCTCGCAAGAAACCAAATCCTAAAGCAAAGAAAATCCTCCATAAATTGTAACAGATAAGACAAGTCAGGCTTGTTCAGTTGGTAAAGCACCTCCACCCACGATCGTTATTGAAAAAGAAAAGTTCTTCCTTCTTTCTATCTTCGCTTCTTATTTATATTTTACTGAATTACATTATATTTATATATATATATATATATATAGTGAGAGGAATGACTACTATACGGTAAATGATGGGGCTCAACATGTGCATCCATAACTATTATTTTCAACACTCCCCTTTGGATGCCCATGTTAGAAATAAAATTTCAAGTGAAAAGAAAAAAACACGTAGTTATTTGTTATACGCATTGCTTGTTGTCTCATTAAAACCTCACCAGGAAAATTCAGCGGGACAAAATCTTGGTTAAGGAAAAAAGAGTGCAGCGCGTAGTTACTCCCCGTGATAAAAACACAACTTAATGTCTCGAAGACGACGCATTCCAATCTTGTATATCAGCTTTTCAAATGTTGAGATTGGTAAAGTCTTCTCGCTTTCAGTTCAAAAATGTGTACGTAGCTTCCTTGTACAATAGCTCTCTCTCTCTCTCTGAGAGAGTGTGATCGGGAAGCATTCGCCCCTCCGTATCACCAAATGTCGTCACTGAAAGATCGATATAGAGAGCTTTCCTAGCTCCTGTCTCGCCTCCCATTACAACCCCAAAAATTATTGCATAAGAGAAGTGAAGAGACGAAAGGAAAACAGACTTGAGAAGGAAAAGTGAACGTAACTCCCGCGGAAGGAGAAGGGTGAAACTCATACTAGGGGAAGACGTGGATATTTAAGGACCTTACATTTTAAGTTTAAAAAAAATATTATAAAGCAGATTTCTTTTCTTTTCTTTTAAAAAAAAATTTAAGCTTTATGACAATGTGAAAGATATTTACTAAATATAGTTCCGCAAATTATGATTTAAGTTATATACATTAATAATGAAAAGATTATTTTATACTATTTAACGAATTTTAACATATTGATAATATATTACTAATAATATTGGTTAAACTGCCGAGTAATAATTTAAGATATTTAACTATAATTACCTTCATCTTGATTATTCATTTTCTTTTAGAAACATAGCTCGTTCATTCAGTTGCGAATAAAACTTAGACTTCGTTTGGCTTATGTTGCATCGAAATACAATCTCCCAGAATCTTCATCCCAAATTTTTTAACTAATAGTCCGCACCTTTAGATGTGATATCCTCAAATGCCGAAAAGTATAAGAAGAGAGCCTCGAATCAAGAAATAAAGAAAGCTATTCTCAAGTTTTTTTTTTCCAATTTAGAATGTCTCAATAATATAGGCTCAGTTAGAGTGGAACAAATTCAAAATAACCTATACAACAAACTCTAACAAATATATGAAATTCAAGCGTAGAAAGAACTTCCAATGGGGCAGAAGATCATGTTAACACAATAGAGAACCATTTAACTGACAGCGGGTAAATATTTGGGCAAGTATATGACAAACTTAGATTGTACTATGAAGTCATGACAACTAATAGAGTTTGAGCTCCAAATTTATTCACGCAATTTATCAGTGGATGCAATTGCAAATAAAATTTGCTGTATGATACATTCCTATTACAACTAACTCAAATGATATGATCAGCATTTAGGCCGTCACATTTAGCAACAAATAAATATTTAACCCAGCGAGTGCTCTCCGAACATCTGATGATCATCACCCACTGGATGCTGCAATTGCAAAATATTTTGCACAAGATTTGTCAACAGATATATCATCCATATAAATCAGCGTATTGGGTGAGAAAAAGAAAGATCATGGTGCAATTGATAGCAAATACTAACATTCAAGAACAAAGCAATAGCTCTAAACTTCAGTAGCCAGGAATCAGCGAATTGCATCTTCGAGGCCTCTTGCAAGTAGTCAAGCTGAGGCAAATGTGACATATGACGTGCGACTCCCATCAGGATGCCTATAAACTGTCATTCCATCTACAATTGAATTAGTAGGCATTCAAGAGTACTGGTTAACGATATCGATAGCTGCAGAAATTTACTCAGAAACATGCTTTGGGATAGCAGTTCAAATATAGAAGACGTAAACCAAAATTTCAGCACAACATAGAGTATTAATCATAAAGTAGTACAGCGATATTATTCAGTTTGAAGATATTCCAAAATGCAGTTTAAAGTTTGGGCTAAATTGACCTTAAATAAACACAAGCAAATTGGAGAAGTAAAATTTATTACCTTTTCATGCGGGTGGATCCAATTTCCATCAACCCAACTCAAGACCGAATTTTAAGTCCGAAAGAGAAAACTCAAGCTCCTTATCCAGATCGTTGAAAGCCACTCGAACTAGCAACAAATGCTTGTACTCAACCCCCCTTCTCTTTAGGATTTAGAGTTGGAAGCCTGAGCTGTTGACTTCAGTGGTTCCACAATGAAGCTAATCTAAATCTATTTCCAGAAAGACTAGTAAAAAAATGCGAAAAAACTACGTTAAGAATGAGGCTCAGACTTTCGCCTCTTTAATCAAAAAAAGAAAAGGAAAAAAGACCACAGTTAACACTGCCATGGCCGCACAATCTACTGTTGCCTTATAAGAAAGACCTTCCGCTTGGACTCACCAAGCCAGGACATGAATCAACTCTAATCTTCTTCACTTTTCATTTTCATTGTATATAATCTTCACTGCCTCTGAAACTTCGAGTGTTCAAGATTGAAACAAAGGCAGCAAAGTTTGAATATTGTGTAGATAACTGCAGCAACAACTAGCTTCAATATTAAACTAGTTAAAGACAGTATATGAATGCTCAATATCCATTTCCTTTCTCTTTGGACTTGTTTCATATCTTTTGAAATGAGGATTCTTCCTGATATTATGCAGAAGAAAGAACATGAACGTACAAAGAATGAAAGGAAAAGGCTCAGATTTGCGTAAAGTTCTATCAGAAAAAAGGGCTAATCCGCCACGGCTGCAAAAAGAAGATGCCTTTCTGAGAGAGCACACAAAGAACCAAACTCAGAAATTCCCATGGCTTTGCTCAGCCAATCTAGTTTTATAGCTTCCTGGAGAATATCATCACAGCCTCATTCACATACTTCAGGGTTTAGGATTCAGGTTTTTCCAGACAAGTTTAGGGGGCAAAATATGTATTTTCTTTGAAAGGCTGATAAACTCTCTTTATAACAAAAGAATATGAAAATTCATTGGCTAAATTGAACTTCAGAGAAAGACAGTAACCACCAATTAAAAATCTCAACCTTCCTCCGAATTCCATAAAATGCCTCGTTCTTTGAACACAAAAAGATATCTGGAAGGCTCAGATTCGCCTCTTCTCAGACATAAGCTAAACCCCGCCACAGCTGCAAGCTTAAGAAGCCTTTGCGAGACATAGAAACAAAATATAGCTCCAATATCCAAAAGACCACAAAAGAGATGCCACGCCAAGATATAGCAAAGCTCAGCTCAACCATCTGATGAGTAAAGAATGAAAATCTTCACTGCGTAAGTGAACTTATTTTGCTAAAGAGTGGTTTGAAATTGGGAATTTTGAATGGATCATTGGCTGCTAAGAATGGCAAAGAGGGGCAACCACTCACACAACTCCCCACAACTCTCTCAATCCAGCAGCCTCAGATTTAAACTAAAGAGACTTTTGCCATTTTCGTTTCACCTTTGCTTCATGGATATGCTGAAACAGTTTCCTCCACGTCAAATACAGTCAGAGTAAAATATAAGGGAAAATTGAGGCTCAGATCTTATTCATGTTCAGGCAAAGAAAGTCCAGCCACGCCATGGCTGCAATACCCCCAGTTGCATGTAAGAAAATACATGCATCCGGGTCATTGCCAGCCAAGATACATGCCGGTTACTCTCGATGCCCAATTACTAGCTCAGAAGGATAGATTGAAAGATCATGAGTGCCTCAATAAGGGACCTTTTTGGACATTTTCTCATGATATGTATGTAAGTATGTATGTATGTAGTATACAGACAATATACACGAGCATCATGTACATAAGAGGCTCAGATTTCAATTGAATCAGGCATCGGGTTTAATCAGAAACCGCCATTGCTGCAACCTTCCCACGTTACCCTGCCAAGATATGGCTGTTATCATCTCAACGCGTAACCCAAATTGCACACAAAAGAGAAAGGCATTACAATCACAGCATAAATTCTTCCTGTCCTAACATTGATCTCTTGCTGTTTGGTTCATAAAACAGCCCAATGGCAACGAGAATAGGAGAAAAGATCTGTTAAACTTAACAGGAGCTTTGGCATCTTCTTTTAGTCTAAGGGTTTTGGACTAAAACTGTTCACCTTTTTCACACATAAAGGACCATTTCTGTTAAGGAGTATATAATAAGGACCAAAATAGTCAGATCCCGATACATTAAGGACCACTCAGATTCTTTTCTCAATATAACAAGGCTCAGATTTCACTTTATCAGGCATTGAGTTTATCAGAAACCGCCATGGCTGCAGCCTGCAGCCTGCAGCCTGCAACCTCTCCAGGCTACCCCGCCAAGATATGGCCCTTACCATCTCAATGCCCAAACGAAATTGCTCGAAGCAACATTATAATCACAGCCTTAAATTCTTCCTGTTCTTAAATTGATTTCTTGTTGTTTGGTTGATAAGAACAAAGGAAACAGAAGAAAATGCAGCAGCAGCAACATGCCTCATTCTTTGAGACGATATTAAGAAGAAAATGACATGGGTTTCCACCAAAGAGATCCTGAATTCGCGTCCTGGAACGTCCAGAAGGACTAGTTGGAAATTGAGGCTCACATCAGCAAAAAGAAAGGGGCAAACATAAGACGACAACGTCATGGCTGCAAAAGAACCGGTTGCACGTGAAAGAAAAGACTTAATCACAAACCATCCAGATTTGCCATGCCAAGATACAGGTCGTATTATCGATATGCGCCAAATATCATCCCAGACTATCAATATCATCACTGCCGCATTCCAAAAACTGAAACTTTTCAATAAGAGCCTGTTTGGAGAACTTCAAAAAAAAACTTAAAACAAGTGGAAATTTTAGATCTGTGGATGTTTTGGACCAAAAACATTTGGTCTAAGCTAGCTCAGAAGTATTTCTAACATTGAATAGTACTACTGTTATCAGCATCACATTTGCAGAGGGTTGTTGGTTTGGTTGATGGAGAAATCATAGGCCAAATCGGGGGGCAACCACCCTCCAAAGAATTCGCTTTTTCTCCCTGTTGGCCTCATTCTTCATACTGGGCTGAGTCTCCATTAATCTGTCGAGTGTAAGATGCTGTCACTTTTGTAAAACTTCGGCTATTCTTCAAAAAGGAGTCCTAAAAACGGTTATATGTGCACTTCGCTGACATACATACTCTAAAAGGGCTGTTGGTTAGAGCAAAGGAGAAATCATTGGCATAATAGAGATGGTCAACCACCCTTAAACAAATCCCCATTTTTCTCTGTTGCCTCATTGTTTTTAGCTAAAATGAAATGGGTTTCCATTTGGTTCAAATCCTGAAATTTCCAATGACTCATTGGCTGTTGAGGCTCCGATATGTGTAAAATGGGGGCAAAGAGAAGACGACAACGCCATGGCTGCAAAACCAGTTGCCTGATCCGGGTTTGCCCCTTTGCCCCGCCAAGATACAAGTCTGTTTTTCTCCATGCACCAAATTTCAGCCCAGATTAGCAAATATCAAAACTGCCTCTCTGGAAAGACGGAAACTTTTTCAAAGCAATTTGGACAGTTTCAAGGCACATAAATTGGAACAAAGGAAGTACTACTACTGCTGCTTTCAGCATTGCATCAACGGCACAAATATTTGCTTTCTTCTATGGAAAATTTCACAAATATAACAACAACAACAAACCTAGTGTAATCCCATAAGTGAGGTCTGGGGAGGGGAGGGTAGTGTGTACACAGACCTTACCCTACCTCATGGAGGTAGAGTCGTTACCAATAGACCCTCGGCTCAAAGCAACAGCAACAAAAACAACTTGGGTATATACAAAGATCCATCTTTTACATGCATACCACATTTTTTAAAGCACCAAACGCCCCGAGTTCGATTTCCAGAAATTTGAGGCTCAGATACTGCATTTTGCTCGGACAAAGTGAAGGCAACTACGCCATGGCTGCAAAATCACCAGTTGCATGCACAACAAGGGATTTGCCAGGCCAAGATACGGATTGTCCACAATGTCCAATTTGTTTAGCCCAGAAAGTGAAAGAATATTATCATCACTGCCTCTTTTGTAAAATTATTCCAAAGGAGGAAAAAGAAACACACAGAGGTCCATGGCTTAAGCTGTAGACTGAAAAAGCATATGATGTTTCTCTGTGTTTCATGAACAAGGGTTGTTGGTTTAGTAGCCACCGAAAATCATTGGCACAACAGAGAGGGGCAACCACCCTTAACAGAAAATTCCTTCACTCTGTCGCCCTCATTTCTCTTTCGGGGCCAACCCTTTTTTTAAGGAAAATTCTCGGCTCTCACCTGATTCTGAACTTTCTTCTTCTCAGAGTTGTACATTAGTACCAAATACTGAAATGTTTTCCATCATACCAAAGATGCCCTTTTAAAATAAGAATAGAACACAATGGGTAACAACCATCCAAACAAGCTATAAGAGTAAAATATCTGTTGACAAGACAAGAGAATGAAGACATCGCCATGACTGCAAACACCGGTTGCATGACACAAAGCTCACTTGCCATCCAGGCTGCCCTGCCAAGATACGGGTCCCTTTATTTCTCTTAACCAATTGATTAGCTCATGAAAGAAGAGAAGACAGTATCATCACAGCCTCAGAATTTTCTCTCTTTTGCTTAAAAAGCTATGTAATTTCACAAATATACCAACTGGAAAAAAAAAAAAAGAGGGTTGTTGGTTTGGTCGGTGGGGAAATCATTGGCCAGCCAGAGAGGGCAACAACCCTCGAAGATATCCCTTTTTCTCTGTTGGCCTTATTCTTCCTTCCAGGCCAATTCTCACTGTTGTGCAAAAGACTCCCAGAAAGAAGCAATCATCATAGCCCGTTTCAGGTGATCTGTGAGGGAGATTTGCACATATAGGATCATTATTAAACACTTGCTCTCAAAAGGGACATCCAGTGAAATTTTCTGGATCTATGAAGATCAGCATCAGTCATGGCATTCCAAATACAAATCCATTAAAGTGGATATTTGGGTAAATCAGCAGAAGCAGAGAAAAGAAGAGCAAAGCTCTTTTCAGAGAGGTACATACTCAATGGGTGTTGTTGGGATGGTTTATCATATTCCTTTCCGTGTTCTATTTTTCACAAAGGGCTGTTGGTTTTATGAATGGAGAAATCAAGGGACAACGCAGATAGGGGCAACCACCCTTTTTAAGAAAATCCCATCTCTCACTGATGCCTCCTCCTTCCTTTATGAGCTAAAATCTACGAGGGCTTCGCCAAATCAAAGACACCCAAAGAAAGATATGGGAGAAAAATGAGGCTCAGATCTGCTTAAAATGGGGAAAAGGGAAGGCGACTCGCCATGGCTGCAAAAGAACCGGTTGCATGTGACAGAGAAACCTCAATCACAAACCATCCGGGTTTGCCCTGCCAAGATACCGGTTGGACTGTTTCTATGCCACGAATATCAGCCCAGGTTAGCAATATCATCACCGCCTCTTTCGAAAAATGATAACTTTTCCTTAGAGCCCGCTCGGGCAATATTTGACAACCAAAAGCTAGGATCAGAGGATGTTTGGTTTAAGCTCAGAGAAATCAAAATCAGTACTAATATTTCTGCAGAGGGTTGTTTGTGCAGTCAACGGAGAATCATAGGCCAAGCAGAGAGGGCAACCACCATACAAGAATTCCCTTTTCTCTCTGTCAGCCTCATACTTCATACCGGTCTGGACCTCCACTTTTGTGTAGTAAAAGTACACTGATCTATAAAAGACAATTTAACAGAGACCCTTTTTTATGCTTTTGTGCGTATTTGCCTTAACAACGCAGCCACACAAGAGCAGAGTAGTCGCAGTCGCAGATAGAGAGGCAGAAAGAGACATACAATACATATATATACACACACACACACATATCATAGATATGCAAAAAGAGCTGTTGATTAGAGCAAAAAAAGAAATCATAGGCATAGTGGAGATGGTCAACCACCCTGAAAATTTTCCATTTTTCCTCCGATTGCCTCACTTTTGAACTAAAATTTTGATGGAGAACTGCATCTGAAATGGGGAATTCATGAAAACTGAAGAACCAATTTAGTTAATCGGTTCCAGAGAACGGCCATCCAATGCAAGACTATCAAATGGTTGCCATAATAATTTTTACGGCCCAGATTTTGCTTTTCTATGAACAAGCAAAGAGAAAACAACACACGTCATGGCTGCAGAAACCGGTTTGCAAATGATGCCATACCAGGTCGCCCTGCCAAGATATGAGTCGAATTTTCTCAACACAGTAAAGTGGGGGAAATGCACAGACAGCCGTTTTCAGGGCCCCTATTTAAAGACTCTGTGGAAATTGAGGCTCAGATATGTGTAAAATGGGGGAAAGACAAGACGACAAGGCCATCAGTGCAAAATGAACCGGTTTCACGATCCGAGTTTGCTCCGCCAAGATTCGGGGTTTCTCCATTCTCCAAATAATAACCCAGCTTAGCAATCTCATCACTGCCTCTTTGGAAAAATGAAAACTTTGGCATAGCAATTTGTGGACTCAAGACACATAAAAGAACGGAGAGAGTACTATTGCTATCAGCATCACATTAATGGCAACTGATATTTTCCTTCCTTTTTGGTCAACTAACGAACCATGTAAACTCCTAAATATACCAATTGGGAAAAACAGAGAAGGGTTTGTTGGTTTGGTTGATGCAGAAGTCATAAGCCAAACAGAGGCAACCACCCTCCAAGAAATCCTTTTCTCTCGGTTGGCCTCATTCTTCTTTCTGGGCTAACTCTCATCTCATTTGCTCATTAGAGATTGATTTGGATGAAAGATTTGAGGCTCACATCTGTAATTTATCTAGGACATTGAGATATTTGACACTGCCATGGCTGCAAACCTTATAATATGGATTGCTCCGCCAAGATACAGGAATGAAACAACAATGCCCGAAGCCATTTGCTCAGTAAAATTATCATCGCAGCCCCATTATTTTCCCTTTTCCTTTTAAAGTTGTACGTTTTGCTGTTGTTTTGCCATGGAAACGGAGCCACAGCCTCTGAGGAATAGACTGTAACAGTATCAGAAAAGAGAGGGAAACGATCAAAATGTCCTTAATATATGGGGGTTGGTTACACAAACACATGCATAAACAAAAAGAGCTCTTGATTAGAGCTAAAAGAAAATAGAAATCACAGGCATGCTGGAGATGGTCAACCGCCCTGAAAATCCCTATTTTTCTCCCACCCTCATTTGTTGAGGAAGTGCAAATAGAAAAACTGAAGAACCCAAGTGGGTTTCCAGTTCCCGAGAGCGACCATCCATTTAAGACCATCAAAGGTTGCCGTAGATTTTGGGACTCAGATTTTTCTGTATATGAACATGCCTAGAGAAAGCGACACACGCCATGACTGCAGACACCAGTTTGCAAATGATGCCACACTGGGTTTCCCCACCAAGATACGGGTCGGATTTTCTCAACACTGTGTGTAGGTAGCCCAGAAAGAAGCAATCATCACAGCCAGTATCCCATTTGTGCAAATCAATTATGGCCTTCTAAATACAAGGCCATAAAAGTGGCTACCTGTTTAAATCAGCAGTGGTCACAGCAGAAGCAGAGGAAGTGGCTTTTCCTTGTGTCCTTTTTCACTTCAAGGGTTGTTGGTTCATGAATGGAGAAAACATGAAAATAGCAGAGAGGGACAACCACCCTTTAAATAAAATCCCATATCTCTCTGATATCTCATTCTTCCTTTCTGGGCTAAACTTATGAAGTGTTCCGCCAAACCCTCGATGTTTATATTTTCTGATACCTCATTCTTATGATCTAGAGCTTGAGTTAAAATTAGAAGCAGAAATTAATGGATTTCAATGACGACCTTAATTTACACCAAGATCCATAGGTCCATCACTTTTCCTTATTAAAAAAATGACGACCTTAATTGAACAGGGTCTGTTTTATGGGCTCATACCACTGTATCCTCGAGTTCTACTGGATTCCAAAGAACAAGAGTACCCATTTCGATTCCCAGAATTTGAGGCTCAGATCTGCAGTAATATAGGCAAAGAGAAGTCAACCATGCCATGGCTGCAAAATCACTGTTGCATGCAAAAGAAAGAACCTCAAATGCCGACCATCCAGTGATACGGGTCAAGTGGTCCAAGTCCCCGATTCAACTAGCCCAGAAAGTGAAACATCATCATCACTGCCTCTTCCGTACAATTGCTCAAGAGGAGGAAAAACAAACGCACGTGATATGTGCAACACTCACTGACCATGTCGGTCCTTTTAGACTCATCCCACACGAATATTACAAAACATAGTCATAAAAAGAACGAAAGGAAAGGACCACCCATTGTAGAACTAAACTCCACACAGGAAAGAGGCTCAGATTTGCCTAAAAATCTATCAGAAAAAAGAGCCAATCCGCCATGGCTGCAAAAAGCTGACACCTTCATGAGAAGCACATAAGAACCTACCTCACAAATTCCCCAGCCTTTGCCTAGCCAAGATGCGAATCAGCTCAAAAATCTGATTTTCAAGCTTCCTGGAGAATATAATCGCAGCCTCATTCACTAAGTTCAGGTTAGGATTTAGGTTTTATCGGATAAGTTTAGGGGGCAGAATATGTATTTTTCCTTATTTGTTACCATAACCATGGCTATCATCATCATCCTCATCGTTATTATCAGCATCAGCATCGAGAGCCTAATTGGCATTAGCTGATGAAAGGGCTGTTAATCCTTTTCTTTGTAACAAAAGTAACTGAAAAATTCATCGGCTAAATCGAACTTCAGAGAAAGAGAATAACCACCCATAGAAAATCTCAATCTTTCTCGAGATCCAATAAAAGCCCCATTCTTCAAACACAAACAGATACTTAAAGTTTGGGGAGGCTCAGATTTGCCTTTTCCCAGACATAAGCTAAACCCCGCCATGGCTGCAAGATTAAGAAGCCTTTGTGAGACACAGAAATATAAATAGCTTAAATATGTCGCACAAGACTGCCGTAAGTTGCCATGCAAAGATATTGCAAAGCTCAACCATCTGATGAGCAAAGAGTTGAACATCTTCATTGCCTCATCAAACAGTGATCCTTGGCCGCTAAGAATGACAGAGAGGGGAAACCACTCAAAGAACTCCCCAAAACGCTGAATCCAGCTGCCTCAGACTTAAACTAATGAGATTTTTTCCATTTTCGTTTCACCTTTTGCTTCATCTTATAGTGCCATAATCCATTTGACAATTGAGAGTCAGATCTGTATTTATGTCAGGCCAAGAAAGTCCGGACACACCATGGCTGCAAATAGCCCAGTTGCATGTAGCAAAATCACAGGTATGTGGGTTATTGCCCCGCCAAGATACAGGTCGGGTACATTTTCTCATGATAGAAAAAAATATTAGGATATTGTTATCATCACAGCCTCATATTTCTATCTATCAACTACATTCACTGAGAAAGCAACATGCTTTTGGTTTGAAGTCATATTACCTAAGAAGAAAAAGTACATCGCAGCTTCGTGCTTTTATAATAGTATATAGATTAAGGACTATCAAGGACCAAAATAGTCCCATCCCTATAGAGTAAGGGCCATTTTGATCATTTTCTCAATCCTGGAAAGCCCACATGAGTAATTGGGAGTTGAGTCTCAGATATGTAAATAACAGGGTAAAGAGAAGTAGACAACGCCATGGCTGCAAAAGAACCGGTTGCATGTGAAAGAGAAGCCTCAATCACAAACCATCCGGGTTTGCCCTGCCAAGATACAGTTCAGATTGTTACTATGCCCCAAATATCATCCCAGATTAGCAATATCAACACTGCCTCTTTCGAGAAATGGTAACCTTTCCACGGAGCCCGTTTGGCCAATATTTAACAAACAAAAGCTAGGGTCTGAGGATGTTTGGTAAAGCTCAGAGAAATCAGAAACAAGTAGTAGTAGTTGTACTTCTAAAGAGGGTTGTTGGTTTAGTAGATTGAGAAAATCATAGTCCAAGTAGAGGGGCAAACCACCCAGCAAGAATTCCCTTTTCTCTCTGCTGGCCTCATTCCTCATACTGGGATCAACCTCCATTTTGAGTTAAAACACTCTGATTTTGTAAAGAGAATTTATAGGGCTCAGATTTTGCTATGTATGAACATGCAAAGAGAAAGTGACACATGCCATGGCTGCAGACACCGGTTTGCATATAATGCCATACCAGGTAACCCCGCCAAGATACCAGTCGGATTTTCTCAAAGCAATACAGTAGATAGCCCAGAAAGAAGCAACCATCATCACAGCCCATTTTCAGGTGATCCGCGAAGATCAATCAACATCAGTTGTGGCATTAGCACCATTGAAAGTGGCTAGCTCGTGCCACTTCCTTTTTATTTGGAACCAAAAATTGGTTGTAACATTATTACCTAAAAATTGTGTCTCCATCATACACGAGTAAATACCAAGTAATTAATTTTGGAGAGATCAAGCTTTCTATATAAACGAATCTATTCTGAATGGCGCACATTGAGGCCATAATTCAGAAGATCCTTTGGATGTCCTAAATACAGAACCAAAATGTTTAAAAAGTTTGCAGCAGAGTAGCACTTCACCATCTGAAAATCTATGTTTCTGTATGGCAGAAAAGACCGACCTATATTAAACAAATTATTCCAAGATTTCTGACACCATAATCTTTCATTACCCATAACTTAAAAGTGTCCTTCCTCTGATGAGTATAAGTAGAATAACCACACAACATTCTTCCACTGAAACGCCACTTTGATGTACGCCAAGTTTAAAATCAAGCACAATACCTCTTATCTCTCTGTACACCTCATTTGAAATACTAAATGAAACCACAAAATTATTCAGTGACAAAGCAAGACAATGAAATGCTCCAAGTACAAAAATGTATTTCTACTGTTCGTCAAACAGTAGAATCTGATTTAGGTGTTTCAAACAAGGGGGAAGAGTTTGAGTTAAAGAGTCCATATAAGACAACACATGGTAAATGCCAGTAGGATGTTTATCAGTTTTTCTCCAGGAACCACTTTTCAGCACGAGAATTTCACTGCATGTTGTGCGATTTATCTTATAGTCATCACTAGTTGAGTCATATCGCAATCCGCAAGTACAAAGTTACTCCGATGAAAATTTTGGATGGGGAACTACAATTGATTCTCTTGTGGAGGGGTTCCCATAGCAAAAGTATGAAGTGTTTATAGGACGATTATGAACCCCAATACGAGGCAAGACATTGCAAAAACAATAGATTCTGAAACTCAATGGTTTATCATTTGAAGGCCAATCAAGATTTTGTACATCCTCAACAAGTTGAACCAGCGATAAAGAATACAAGGAAAACTCGTTGTTAGAAAGGTACCATTGGCTAAGAAGAAATTTTTTGGCTATTCTTGGCATGATTGAGATGCTTCATCTTAAAGTAAGGCTCAGTGATTAGTATCTTCCAAACACTTGAGAAAATCCCTTTTCTCTCTGTTGACCTCATTCCTCATACTGGGCTCAACCTCCATTTTCGTGAAGTAAAACACTCTGATCTATCAGAGAGAATTTATAGGGCTCAGATTTTGCTGTCTATGAACATGCAAAGAGAAAGCAACACACGCCATGGCTGCAGACACCTGTTTGCATATGATGCCATAACAAATAACCCCGCCAAGATACGGGTCGGATTTACTCAAAGCAATAAACTAGATAGCCCAGAAAGAAGCAATCATCACCACAGCCCATTTTAGGTGATCTGCGAAGATCGAAGAAGAAATGACACCAGGTATGAAGTTCTCGGGTTGCTGGTTATCATTGATAGCAGCGGTAGCAGCAGAAGCAGAGAAAGGACCAGCATAGCACTGTTTTGACAAGAGGTGAATACTCAAAGGGTGTTGTTGAGGTTTATCATTTTCCTTTTTCTCAAAGGGTTGTTTGTTTCACGAATGGATAATCACGAATGGACATAGCAGAGAGGGCTGACCACCCTCTACAAAAAATCCCATCTCTCTCTGACGTCTCATTCTTCTGCTAAACACACTATAAATTCAACAAATAAATAAATAAATAAATAAATATATATATATATATATATATATATATATATATATATATGTATGTATGTATGTATATATATTGTAAAAATATTATAAAATACCAAATCTGTCACAACCCAACCCGGAGGGCCGCGACAGGCACCCGGACCCTACTCGCCGAGTGCCGGCATACCTGCTATCTTACTTTCCTTGTTATCTATAAGGCCGATGAATGCCCGTATGAATAACAACAATAATCATAATTGGCTCTGACCTTCCGCTAACAACACATTTCGTACACATCAACAGGAATGCATACCATTATGTGAACATACATACATATATAATATACCATGACCGACACGGCCATCATGCAAAACTATACAACAAAAGATACATTTGCCGACAAGACAATCCAACTGTACATAAGTCAACCCACTGTCTATTATCTGTGAGCCTCTACAAGAAGACAAACAATGCAACCTAAGTCGGAACAGGGCCCCGACATGCCCATGATGCCTATAATCAAAATGCATACCAAGACTACGGCAAGTCCGAAGGATGGATCTCGCCAATATCCGCCGAACTGGATAGCCTACTGTAGTGGGGGAGTCTCGTCTATCTGTGTGCCCGGACCTGCAGCACGACATGCAGCGTCCACAATAAAAGGACGTCAGTACGGATAATGTACTGAGTATGTAAGATAAGAAACATAATATAATAGCAGTAATATGCATCAGGATAAGAAACATACAACCTGTACCATCTGAATGCCTCTGAGGGCGACTAATCATGACATGCCATATATATATATATATATATATATATATATATATATATATATATATATATCCTTATTTAATTCATCATATACATACGCCTCTATAGGTCTTATCATCATCGTGTACGTACGCCTCTGTGGGCTCATCATCATCATATCATACCCGGCCCTCATAAGGCTCGGTAGGATAGAACATATACATACATATAGCTGCACAATAAGTGTCATACCCGGCCGACTATAGCGCGGCTCGGTAGAGTAAAATAGATAATGCATGCTGGACTCATATTAATCATACTTTCATGGTGACGTAAGGTCGAAGAGATAAAAACATATCAATCCTCCCATAAGAGGGGAAACAATATAAACACTCCTACCTTCTAAGAGTAGAGTATCTTTTGGGGGTTTGTTCATTGTAGGATGTACAATCAGAGTCGTGCAAAAGAAAGAAAGGGACGGTCTTACATACCTGGTATTCTCTGCGTCAATTTCAAGCTTCCCACAGTCACAATTCCTTAGTCTACAATGAAAGAGACGATTCTATCGTTATCCTCTAAACGTTATAGTTATAATCAATCTCAACCCTAAATTTATATGGTGTTTCTCCACACCCATCTTCTTCTAAACCTCCACAATAATAGTAGTAAGACATGCAACCCTTTAGCAACCCAAAACAACCACAACTCAATCAATTATCAGTAATTAACTTAAACGCATGGCTTCCAATCACCATCTTATGAGTTCTTACATGCATAGAACGAAATACCATGAATTCTCAAAAGAAAGGATGCATGAAAGGGAGTAGTAACTTACCTTGCATGTGAAATATCTCAGCCCTTTTCCTTGGTTCTTCAACCTCTAGGTTTTATTCCAATTTAGGGCTTGAAGGAGAGAGAAAATCAGTTTGGGTTTTCCTTTATTTCTTCAATCTCTAGATTTTTCTCTCAATTTGAGCTTGAAGAAGAGGGGAATTTGATTAGAGCTTGTGTGGGATGTTGAGGAGGGGTCGCAGGGGGTTCTATCTCGTTTTGGGTTTCAGAAAATGATGAAATAGCAAGTCTAAAACCCTTTTATAGGTTTTGCGACCGCATTCTCGTCGCAGAATCAACATGCGGTTCGCATTCTGGACGCGAACCGTGGCCCAGAAATCTGTCTCATTATGCAACACAGGAGGGTTGATTTGCGGTTCGCATTTTTAACAATGCGACCGCATAATGGCCGCATTCCTGACGTTGATTTCAGCCCAGAAATCTGTTTCCGTCTGCGATACATTAGGTGTAATATGCGGTCCGCATATCATAAATGCGATCGCACTTTTGACCGCATTTCTGGCACTGGTTCTTGTTCAGAAATCTACCTTGGTCTGCGATTTCAGTGTGAGAAATGCGGCTCGCATGTGAGTTTTGCGGTAGCAAACCCAGCTTTGCGAAGCCCTTTGCTCTTTTCTTGACATTTTGAACTCTTTTTCGGTTCTTGGGCTCTATACATATAGACTATCTTTCGACGTCGTCTAACGTACAAAATTACGGGTTGTAACACTCTCCCCC
>MCJB01031122.1:0-13809 GCA_002018475.1 Nicotiana obtusifolia
CCTTTGTGGTACTATTGACCTTGGTTTACTTCTTCGTCGTGTTTCTCAGCTGTCCTTGTATGCCTTCTCTGATTCTGACTGGTCCGGCAATAAGGATGATTATACCTCCACGAGTGCATATGTGGTCTATTTTGGTGGCTCCCCCATCTCTTGGGCCTCTTGGAAGCAGCGCGCTGTTGCTCGCTCTTCCACCGAGGCCGAGTACCGATCTGTTGCCTCCACTGCTGCAGAGCTCCGCTGGTTGTGTTCTCTGTTGACTGAGCTTCGGGTGTTTCTCCCTGCTTGTCCTGTTATATACTGTGATAATGTGGGTGCTACGTACTTGTGTTCTAATCCTGTTTTTCACTCTCGGATGAAGCATATTGCCTTGGATTTTCACTTTATTCGGGAACAGGTTCAGCGTGGTATTCTACGTGTGACTCATGTTCCTGCAGCTGATCAGTTGGCTGATGCTCTGACGAAGCCGCTCTCTCGTGCTCCGTTTTTGCTTTTTCGGTCCAAGCTTGAACTTACCTACCGCCGCCCAGCTTGAGGGGGCGTATAGACTAGATGTCTACTTAAAGTAGAGTTCTTTATATTTTATGTTATCTCCCCTTTGTAATTATTATATAAACACATCTAGTGAAATGAAATTATGATTCTACCAAAAATAATTATTCTACATTATATATGTGCTACTAAAATTGAGAAGGTTAGCAATTGGATTCATGTACTTATCGAGTAAACCAAGAAACTTGGCCGGATATATTGTTATTCCTGCATGCAGGCAAAAAGATATACTCCACTGCTTGTTCATGGGGTTTCTCGCCCAAATACTAGCTTATTTTCATCTTTTTTGTCCTTCATACATAGCCTCTCAAACACAGTTACATTTCATTAAGAAGACATAAATTAAGGAGAAAAAGAAGGAATAAACTAATTAAATGGGACACACGATCTTGAAATGTTGCAATACAGAGTTCTTCCTCTATATTGTAGCAGTTGTGTTTCTAGTGTTGTGCGCTGGTTTGATGTCTGGGCTCACGTTAGGTCTCATGTCTATGAGCATTATTGATCTTGAGGTTCTTGCAAAATCTGGAACGCCCAAAGACCGTCGCCATGCTTGTATGGACTCCACACATATATTTGTTTATTTCTTTCCGTTTCTTAATTTATTCTATGCATTAAAAGTTTCTTGTCATTCCATAGTCCAGTTACCCAGCAACAAAAAAAATATTAAATTTAATACTTATAACTTTCTCGCTAGTGAAACAATAAGTCAGCTCTTCTACTTGAAATGTAGTTCAATTAGACAATTTTTGCATTTTCTTTTATACAGAGAAATCAGGTCCAAGAGTGGGAATGGATAGGTACAATAGGTATAGAGATACGGTTACAGAAAAGTGAGCCTTGGGCGAGAGTGAGCCTGGAGCGAGAGGGAGAGTAAATACAATAGGCAGCGAGAATATAATTATGAAAATGAGCTTACCAAAATTTAGCTAGAGGGCGTGAAGCTGAGAGGATGAATAAGTACAGAAGGTTGCCAGAGAATAAGACTGTTGGTGAAAATAAGCTTCAAAATATTGCTCTGATATCAATGTGAAAAAAATCTTAATATCAGGTAAACTTAATAAAATGAGTGGAGTGAGTTAGGACATTAAGAACACTTTTGACACCCCTTACATAAACAATGAGGGACAAGTGCATTCGCTAAGAGAGAGACTCCGAGATGGTTTAAATGTTCATAACCAACACGTTTAACTTCTTTTTCTGGTCACTTCAGCTAAGATTTTACCCATTGTGAAGCAACAACATCTATTGCTATGCACGCTTCTGATCAGCAATGCTGCTGCTATGGAGGTAAGCGCTGCTGCTATAAAAGAAGTATAGCAGCAATACAATTGCAATTGACAGGAATATTTCTTCGATATCCCAGGCACTTCCTGTTTTCCTTGACGTATTGGTTCCAGATTGGGGAGCAATTCTTCTTTCTGTGACATTGATACTCCTCTTTGGTGAGGTTAGTTCTCACATATTGCAAATTAATTCGTCTTAGCAGGTCCAGAAGGGATGTTAGATGTTTTTCAGCCCTGGTTTCATTTTCTATTTTGAACTACTAATTCCAACATTTGGTTTGCAGATCATACCACAATCTCTCTGTACAAGATACGGGTTAGCCATTGGTGCAACTGTTGCTCCAATTGTTCGCGTTCTTATTTGGTTTTGGTTTCCGGTAGCCTATCCAATAAGCAAGGTGCCGACATTTCTATCTGCTTTTACGAGAAATGCAGCATATATTGCATATTTACAAAGCCAGTATGTGTGAATTTCCTCATAAGAAAAAGAGTAGTATGCGTAATTTGCTTTCTTATATCCTTGATCACCAGATCTTGGACTACCTGTTGGGGAAAGGGCATAAAGCTCTGTTTCGGCGAGCTGAATTGAGAACACTAGTTGACATGCACGGTAACAAGGTACTTAACCTATCACTCTCCGCTGAAGGACTGTTTTTCTATCCCTCTTTTACTTTCAGAGGATGCAGCTTGTCTGATGTAAATGAATTTTAAGCTTGTCTTATTTTTAAGGTTAATAATTGTTTACCCTTAGCTTCGGATAACAATTAAATTTGTACGTGATTTTAAGGACACGTGATTTGGTTTGATACGACGAAAGGATGAATGAAAATAAAGACTGAATTCAATAAGTAAATTGAGAAAGAATACAAACCACCAATGTAGAGCTTCACTGTGGTAGAATTCTCTAAGATAGACGAATGTAAAGCAAATTAATAAAGAAAACAATTAGAAGCGACAGTACTTTGTATATTGATCGTTGATTGTGTTGTGCCTTTTACAATTGTGCTGCGCCTTTATATAGGGAGGGGAATGAGTCTTATACAAGGTAAAAAAACCTATCTATAAGGTAAAATATCCCTAGAATTAATGGCCTCAACGTCTTTACTGATTTCTGCCGTGATTCCCGCCGAGATATTTACGTATCACGGGATTTCTGGTCCTTTAGTTACGCAAATCTGATAATTTTACCCGAGGGTGTTTTACCCTAATCGGCCTCAACGATCTCGTCTCGGGCGCCTTGGCTTCGAGCTCCGTTCCGATGGAATTCGGTCTTGGCCTTCACCTCTCGATGTCTTGATCTCGGCCTATCGAGCAGTGACTTCAATCGACGCCGGTCGTACGAATTCGAAACCGATATTCCCTATGCAAGCAATCGAATTCGACCCCATACAGATAGTCCCCTTATTTTTTGGAGAGTAATGATAAAAAACGATATGAGCCGCCGCTTTTAAGATTAGGTTAAATGGAGACATACTTATGGCGCGCGACATGGAATTCGGGGTGTCACATCAAAAGACGCAAAACGTCATATTGATAAATGACGGCAGCATGATGACGCACGTGGCAGGTATCAAAAACGTCCCTTCACAATCCAACTGAAGACAAAACTCTGCAACGCCTGCAAACGCCAATTAATGTTTCCTTATTTTGGGACCCGAACCGCCACCTTTAAGAGGGTATAAATAGCCCTCCCTTCCTTCAGTTCCAAAGTTTGCGTTATTTGAACATTGTATTCTTCAAGTTCTCTGAGTTTATTCACAAGTGACCTTCTCCTTTGTACTTGTTTTACTCCTGGCATCTACTAGCTTCTTTAACTCTTTATTTCCAATGGCAAAGACATCCAAATCTGTTCCCCAGAAACAAGAACCCCCTTCTTCTCAACCCGCTGAAGAAACTGAGCCTGTCGTTGTTGAGGATAATTCGACCGAGCCCCCACTAAAAGTGTTCGTATTGGTTGGATATTCAACCGGTTCCGATTTAAGGTAGAGAAGGCTTATTCTGTACCGGGCTGGGGTGAGCCGGTCACTAGATACATTTGTTCGATTATGAACAAAATCATCGATAGGGTGAAGCAAGATTGCAACTGGGTTGGTAAGGACGCGGTGGTTCCTTCACCAGAAGAGGCAATCACCACCCACGTGGAGGGCTACTTGAGTGTTTACACTTACCCCTTCATGTTGGGCCCTTTGGACCCCATCATCATCGAATTTTGCAAAAGGTACGATGTAACGCTGGGTCAGATTTATCCCTCTGTTTGGAGAATAGTCATTCTCTTCCGTTTTTTTGTGAGTAAGATCGAAGGGCATCCCTTCACCGTCGATCATCTCCTGCGACTATACAGTCCCCGAATCTTCCGAGGGGGACTAATAAAACTTGCTCGTTGGGCTAGCAATGCCCCCTTTTCAAGCATTGACGAGGATAAGGACTGAGGCTGGATGAGCCGATTTGTTCGAATAAAGACATCGGACCTGATCCCTGCCGAAAACATGTCGTTCCCTGAAAAGTGGAATATGAGCCGTAAGTGTTACCTTCCTGTTTTAACTCATTCGGTGTCTTCCCTTTGTTATATTACTAACATATCTCACATGGTGTAGCTATTTCTCGAATGCCGGTCGCGATTCAGCATTTGAAAGAATGGGTCGAGAAGGTGGTATCTCAAAGGACCTATTCAGAGCATGCCTGGCGCGAGATATCGAAGGGCCGATGGGAGGCCAAAAATCATGGTGAGAACCTTGGTGAGATCGGTAATATTTTTATTCCACATCTTATTTTATCGATGATGCTGCTGCTCTATAACATACTTCATTCCTTCCTTTGCAGGTCTATCGAAGGACGTTGAATTGAGACCAGCGTCCCCTGGTAGAGAGGTTCCCTGCCCTCCCCCTGCCTCGGAGCAGGAAGGGGAGAAAAAGAGGAAGGAAGTCCCCGGTTCTTCTAGGCCCGAGAAGAAAAAATCGAAGAAAAGCATAGCTCGTAGGATCAGAATTTCGGACGTAGCTTATCGATTGAACGATGAGTCCAAGGAAGACGAAGGTCTCGAGATTTTGAGCAGCGAGCCATCTCGGGCAGTCCCCGAGCCGAGGGTCGATGAAACTCATATTCATCGAGTAGAGGACCTCAATGTAGGGGCAAGAACCGGGGCTTCCATCGATGCAGGGGAGGCGACGCAGGGAATCTCGGGCCCCCCAGAAGCAATGGACTCCCCTTCTTTCTCGGAGTCAACTCTCAATGAAGCCCGAGCTGCAAAAGCACATTCACCGAGCAAAGGCCAGGTACCGGAAGGGCCTTTTCAAGATTTCTTCGATGGTGTGCCATCGGCGGATACCTTTGGGCTCGAAGTGCCGAGGAAGAGTCCCTCCACCAAGACGAGCAAGGCCTCTTTCGGTCCCAAGCTGGTCGACAAATTTCCTGCTCCGAGTTCCAACCCTGATCGAAAAAGAATAATAAAGTTTGCCATTCCCAAAGATTCTAAGGCCCTTTTTGCGCCTGTGGGGGTGGCTAGTTATCTTCGGTGTTTGCTGACCGAAGAAGATCAGGCCGCAATGGACGAGGTGGATGAGGCCTGCTTGTTCAATGAATCTCAACAAGCATCAAATAAGGTAAAACTTCCTATAAGCCTTGTCCGGTGTTTGCCATTTTATTTTTCAATTTTGACTAACTGTCTTATTTTCTTTTGTACTCATAGGCCTCGGTGCTTCATCATGAGGCTTTTCTTCGGCTAAGGGAAGAAAGGCACGTCGTGAGCGGCTTGAAGGGGAGATGTCGACCCTTCGGGCCGAACTAGACTTTGTGCGCAAGGAAAATATTGGTATATTTGACCAGATGGGGCAGCAACTTGATCGAATAAACCAATTCCGATCCGCGTTGAGTGAGGCCAAAGCAGAGACTAGCGAATGGAGAGCTAAGACCGATCTGCTGACCTCGGAAAAAGAAACCCTCCAAGCTCAAATGGTTTCTTTGGAAGAACAAGTTTCGGAGGCACAAGAGAAAATCAGGACTCTAACTAAGAGTACCGATACGCTTCAATCCCAGGTCGAGATGCTCACTTCGGATCGCGATATTTTGGTCAACGAGCTGCAATCGGCAAAATCAGAGGTTGCTACATCCAAGGCCGAAGCCGATGAGTTGATAGCCCAATATAGGGCCGATGCCGAGGCCGCTCAAGAACAGTCAAAGATTCTGGTTGAATACACCAAATGCCAAACCCGCCTTTCTGTTCTCGAAGAGTTACAATCTCGGAGCTTCGATCTATCTACTGAGGTCGACGATGCAAAAAAGATCGAAGCCGAAGCCAGAAAGCGGGCCTTCCCAGAAGAAGAGGAAGAAGACTCCGAGAATTCTGAATAACGACATCTGTTGTATAATATGCCCTTTAGAATCCCCGTTTCTGTAACATACTTTCGCTCATATATATGAAAGATCTTCTTTTATTCTCCTTTCTCGTTTGGTCTATTTCGATTCTTTGTTCTTAAAACCGATAATTCAACTTGTAGAAATTTCTGCCTCAAGGCTTAGTTAAGACTTAGCCTATTTCAAGATATGCCTTGGTGCTACTGCAGGATCTTCCGCTGCTTTTGTTGTTATTGCTCTCACCTTTTCGCAGATTTTTCCTTTTCACGGCCGATTTGGTAAGGCCTAAGCCTTGAAAGGGATCTGAGGCTCGCCTTAATAGGTCTTATTTCTCTTCGAGTTTCATTAGCTCGATGCGGTCTTGGCCTATTAAGAAATTGGGGTTCTGCCTTAGCAGTCTTGTTCCCTTTTGAGTTTTATTGACTCGATTCGGCCTTAGCCTTTTAAGGAATCGGGTTCGCCTTAATAGGTCTTAGTCCCCCTCGAGTTTAACTTGATTCGGCCTTAGCCTTTTATAAATTGGGTTTTGCCTTAGTAGGTCTTATCCCCCCTTTGATTTTCGAGTCAAGCTTTGAGCAGTGTTAGTTTTCGATCGTGCAAAAAATCGAAATGGCCTTTGGTCTTGGAAACAAGATATCGGTGCCAAAGAACTTTTATTAGCGTTCAAGTGCTTGTACAATTTGCTTAGGGGGTAGATCAATCTACTTGAGCACGGTACTTTTGACCGTTTGACCCTTACATTGATTCCTAATGATCTATGAGAAGTTCTGCCGTATTGAAGCACCTAAGCAATGAATTGAAGTAGACAAGCAGTCTTCTGATATTCAAGGTCGATCGAAGTTGTGCACCGAATATTATTGCCTTCGATATGCGACTGATCTAAGTTAGCACGATTCGCGATTGCCTCATTAAAAACCTTGCCGTAAAACCCAATTTGGGACAAAACCGGTCGAAGGGAAAAAGAGTGCAACGCGTGCTTTTAGTCCTAATATCCTGTGCTTCCTGGCTCGAGGTTACTTCGTTCAATACCTGCAGATGTTAGTAACATAAAACAAACAAACGAAGAATGAAATTTCATACCTCAACAATAGTATCATTTCAAATGGCTTATGTTCCAATTGCTCGGCAGCTGTTTGCCATCCATGGTTCCAGGCTTGTAAGATCCCTTCCATGTGACCTTTAAGATGGTGTAGGGCCCTTCCCAGTTCGGTCCTAACTTCCCTTTGTTCGGGTCTCGAGTATTTGGTGTGATTCTTCTGAGCACCAGGTCTCTGATGTTGAAGTATCGAAGACAGGCTCTGCGGTTGTAGTACCTTTTGATCTTTTGTTTTTGGGCCGCCATTCGAACAAGGGCTTCTTCCCTTCTTTCATCCAATAATTCTAAATTGGTGTTCGTAGCTTCGCGATTCGATTCTTCGGTTGCGTATCGGAACCTGATACTCGGTTCGCCTACTTTGACTGGTATTAACGATTCAGCACCGTATACTAGAGAGAAGGGAGTGGCCCCGGTGCTGGTTTTCTCGGTTGTGTGATATGCCCATAAAACTTCGGGCAATATTTCTCTCCATTTTCCCTTTGCATCTGGTAACCTTTTCTTCAGGTTTCGAATTATGGTTTTGTTGGTCGATTCAGCTTGTCCGTTGCCGCTGGGGTGATAGGGCGTCGATAAGATCCTCTTGATCTTATTGTCTTCGAAGAATTTTGTCACTTTGCTGCCGATGAATTGCTTGCCATTATCGCACACGATCTTTGATGGCATCCCAAATCGACATATGATATGATCCCAGATGAAGTCAATCACTTCCTTTTTCCTAACTTTTTCGTATGCCTGCGCTTTAACCCATTTGGAGAAGTAGTCAGTCATAAAAATAATAAATTGAGCCTTACCTGGCGAATAAGGGAGAGGGCCGACGATGTCCATCCCCCATTTCATGAATGGCCATGGCGATAGGACCAAATGTAGCGTCTCCCTGGGCTAGTGTATCATTGGTGCGTGCCTTTGGCACTCGTTGCACTTGCGAACGAACTCCTTTGTATTTTTCTCTATATCGATCCAATAGTAGCCAGCTCGGATTATTTTACGAACCAAATATTCGAAGCCGGAGTGATTCTCGCATGTGCCTTCGTGTATTTCCCTTAAAATATACTCGGTGTCACCCGGTCCAAGACATATTGCGAGGGGGCCACCGAATGTCCTTCTGAATAGGGTCCCGTCATTAGATAAACAAAACTCGGCTGCCTTTGTACATAATGCTATCGATTCTTTGGGGTCCGAAGGGAGTTTACCTGAACTGAGATACTCTATATACCTGTTCCTCCAATCCCAGGTCAAACTTGTTGAATTAATTTCGGCATGGCCTTCCTCCACCACCGACCTCAAAAGTTGTACGACCTTCTCGGACTCGATCTCCTCATCTTCGACCGATGATCCCAGATTGGCGAGGGCATCGGACTCACTGTTTTGTTCTCGGGGTATGTGCTGCAAGGTCCATTCTTTAAACCTGTGCAGTGTGACTTGAAGCTTGTCCAAATACCTCTGCATTCGCCCTTCTCTGGCGTCTAAAGTCCTGTTCACTTGATTGACTACGAGGAGGGAATCACATTTGGCTTCGATTATCTCCGCTCCCAGGCTTTTGGCCAGTTCTAAACCTACAATCATAGCTTCATACTCCGCTTCTTTGTTAGTTAATTTTACAGTCTTAATAGACTGTCGAATTGTATTCCCAGTTGGGGGCTTTAGTACGATACCAAGTCCCGATCCTTTCGAGTTCGAGGCGCCATTTTTGAACAGAGTCCACACTTCCGAAAGAGTCCTCGATTCAGTCATTAATTCTCTCTCGACCTTGGGTATTAGTGACGGTGCAAAATTGGCGACGAAATCCGCTAATACTTGAGATTTGATCGAGGTTCGTGGCCGATATTCGATATCGTACCCGCTTATTTCGATGGCCCACTTGGGCAATCGGCCTGATAGCTCGAGCTTGTACATTATATTTCTCAGGGGATAAGTTGTTACTACACATATGGGATGGCATTGGAAATAGGGTTTTAGCTTCCTGGAGGCACTCAATAAAGCGAGTGCTAATTTTTGTAAATGCGGGTATCTAGTTTCGGCCTCACCTAGGGTTCTACTGACGTAATAAATGGGAAACTGCGTACCTTGTTCTTCTCGGACCAGGACCCCACTTACCGCTACTTCCGAAAGGCAAGGTAGAGGTATAGTCGCTCACCTGTTTTTGGTATATGCAGCAAAGGTGGGCTAGAGAGATACCTCTTAAGTTCTTCTAACACGCGCTGACATTCCGGACTCCATGAGAAATCGTTCTTCTTTTTCAGAAAGTTGAAAAATCGATGACTCATGTCGGATGATCTCAAGATGAATCGGCCTAGAGCGGCTATCCGATCTGTCAGCTTTTGTACAGCTTTCACATTGTCTACAATTGTAATGTCTTCGATGGCTTTGATCTTTTCGGGGTTAATTTCTATTCCTCGATTCGAGACCATGAATCCGAGGAATTTTCCAGAGCCCACTCCAAATGCGCACTTCTCTCGAGCCCGGGTATACCTTTCGATCCGGCGAGTCTCCTCGGAGTGAAATTTGCTCTAGTTCCTCAATCATTGATTTAGTTGCATCGAATTCTTCGGGACAGATGAATGACCGGGGAACCCCATAGTTGTCATCCTCGAGATGTTCCTGCTCACCTTCATTTGTTGAAGGCGATGCCTGTGATTGCTATTTGGTTCTTTGGGAAGGAGCTGTTGGTTTCGGTACTGCTTCTTCTACTGCGAACATCTCTTTCGCAGCATGCTGTTCTCTGTAAATAGTTACGATCCCATCAGTCGATGGGAATTTCAACACTTGGTGCAGTGTTGAGGGTACCGCTCTAATATCATGAATCCATGGTCTCCCGAGCAGGGCGTTGTACCTCATATCTCCTTCAATTACGTAGAATTTCGTTTCCCGAACGGTACCAGTAGTGTTCACCGGTAATGTTATTTCCCCTTTGGTCGTTTCGCACGCCATGTTGAAACCATTGTGAACTCGAACTTCAGGGATAATTCGGTCTGTCGACCCAAGCTGTTCGATAACCCATGATCGGATTATGTTAGCCGAACTACCAGGATCGACCAATACACGCTTTACCTTCGTTTTGTGTACAAGCACCGATATTACTAAGGCGTCATTGTGGGGTTGCATGATTCCTTCTGCATCCTCCTCCCTGAAGTGCAAGGTTCCCTCCATCGCATAATCCGGAGTGCGCTTTTCTCGGGTTATGGATATTTTAATGCGTTTTAATACCAGACCTTGGGGCGTATCTACCCCGCTGATGATCAATTGATCGTGTGCTGAGGCTCCTCCTGGTTTACTGGCTTATTCCTTTTCCCATAATGGTTTTCGGCTCGGTCGCTCAAAAACTCTCGAAGGTGCCCATTTTCGAGCGACCGTGCCACCTCTTCTCTTAGCTGTCGACAGTCCTCTATCCTGTGCCCATGTGTACCATGATACTTACATATCAAATTGGGATCTCTCTTGGCTGGGTCCGATTGCAGCGGTCAAGGCCACTTAGTATCCTTAATATGACCGATAGCCGACAGGAGAGTAGCTGAGTCAATGTTGAAGTTATACTCGGACAGTCGTGGTGCTTCTCGATGACCATTGATTCTCTCGAAGCTGTTTCTCGCCAATGGTCCTCGGTTATTCCGATTATGATCGTTCCTCCTTTCTCGTCTCGGGGAGCCCTGCCTTGCTGGAATGACTTTTCGGTCCCCAGGATATGGTCGATGCCTGTCTCTGCTCGATCTTGGTTCTCGATAAATATCTGTTTGAACCCTATCATGAGCTCTGATAGGGTAAGAAGATCCCGAGGGGGCTCCAAGTTAGTCATCCTCGACCCCAATCTTCGATTGATATCGTTTGTGTATATCCGCCCATGTGACAGCCGGATATTCAATCAAGCTCTGCTTAAGCTGTTGCGAAGCCGTTGATTTCGAGCTTTGAGTCCTTGGGTGAAGGCCTGTACGGCCCAATCATCAGTGACCGGTGGTAGGTCCATCCGCTCCATCTGAAAACGAGATACAAATTCCCTGAGCATCTCATTATCCCTTTGCCTAACTTTAAATAAGTCTGATTTCCGCGTCTCTACTTTGATGGCACCCGCATGAGCTTTTACGAAGGTATCCGCAAGCATGGCAAAGGAATCGATGGAATTCGGGGGCAAATTGTGATACCAAGTCATTGCCCCCTTTGACAAGGTCTCTCTGAATTTCTTCAAGAGAACAGACTCGATCTCATCATCTTCGAGATCATTTCCCTTTATGGCGCATGTGTATGCTGTTACATGCTCGTTTGGGTCAAATGTCCTATTGTATTGGGAATTTTCGACATGCGAAACTTCTTCGGCATGGTTTTTGGGGCGGCGCTTGATGGGAAAGGTTTCTGCACGAATTCCTTTGAATCTAAACCTTTCAATACCGGGGGTGCTCCTGGAATTTGATCCATCCTCGAATTATATGTTTCTACCTTTTTGTCATTGGCCTCGATCCTCTTCTCGCCAGACTCGACTCATCTGGTTAGGTCCTCGAGCATCTTCATGATCCCGGAATTCGCTCCTGATCCGCCTTCGCTTGGTTCCACTGTGATCGGTTCATTTTCGGGGATGACTTTCCGAGAAGGGCCGGCCTCAACCTTATTCGAAGCTTGACTTTGATTTTGCAGTTGAGCTATGGCCGCTTGCTAGGCTTACAACATGTTGAATATCATCTTGAGACTAATCCCGTCTCCTTTGTCGTTTTGAGTTGTCGAACGGAATTCTCTTCGAAAACTGTTAGATGGGCCAGAAGTTCGATCCACATCGATCGCCATTTGAGAATTAGCGTCGACTAGAACTTCATCACCGGGCGCCACGTTGTTGTTTTTGCTCTGGTGGTCAAACTCGTCATCGACGAACTGAGGCACATATTAAGAATGCGACATGATTGTATTATAACCTGAAATCAAAAAGATTCTGCAAAGAACAAGCGTAAAATAGTTTGTGTGACAGAAAATTGTATCAAACGTTCACTATTATCCTTAGCCCCACGGTGGGCGCCAAACTGTTTACCCTTGGCTACGGATAACAATTAAATTTGTACGTGGTTTTAAGGATACGTGACTTGGTTTGATACAACTAAAGAACGAACAAAAATAAAGACTAAATTCAGTGAGTAAGGGAGGAAGCAAACCACAAGTATTGAGTAGCTTTACTGTGATAGAATCCTTTAAAATAATATATGCAGCAGATAGATTGAAAAAGTAAATAGAATAGGCTATAGCTTTGTGTATATTGATCGTAGATTGTTGATGTCATTTACAATGGTGCTGCCTGTTTATATACGGAGGGAAAAGAATCCTATACAAGGTAAAAAACCTATCTACAAGGTAAGATATCCCTAGAATTAATGGCTCCAACGTCTTTACTGATTTCAACCGCGATTCCCGTCGAGATATTTACGTATCAGGGGATTTTCGTTCCTTCAGTCACGCAAATCTGATAATTTTACCATAGGGTGCTCTACCCTAATCGGCCTCGATGAATGCCTTGGCTTCGAGCTTCGTTCTAGTGGAATCCGGTCTTAGACTTCTCCTTTCAATGTCCTGATCTCGGCCTATCGAATTGCGACTCCAATCGACGCTGATCGTCAAATTCCAAAACAGACATCCCCTATGGAAGCGACCGAATTCGACCCTATACACATGAATTTCTCAAAACTTTTATCGATTGAATTATCCAAAAACTTTTACACGGAAATATAACAAGGTAAAATATCATTAATTATCTAAAGAATTAGCAAAATACTCATAAAATAATTTACTCGATTTGGCACTTGTAGTTGGTTTTGTATGTTGCAGATGATGAGCAGATATGCCAAATTTGAAAACGTTTCTTTAAAAAAATTAAAATTGATAATGGCTTAACAGTAGGAACAATTGCTTGGTTGACTTATTTCTCCACCTATTTAATATTCGAACACAATTTGACGAAAGAATGAGAAAAAATTGCTACAAATAGAGTTACTTCAACATCCCAAGTAATATTAACTTCTCAAAGTTTGTAACTATTGTTGAAAGTAAGAAAAAAAACCCCAAAGTATTAAATAGACATTCTAAAAGTTGCAATAAGTATTGATATATATGAAAGAAATCCAAACGCCATGATAGGCTATAGTAAGTGAGAGTTGCAGTCGGTCAAGTTGTATAGGGTAAAATTGATTTATATTAAATGCTCGAATGATTGCGTGACATGTGGAATCAGAGGCGGACAAAAGATAAATCGAGTGAAAATCAAGACCAAGGACAACAACTTCGGTTGGTACCGGATAGATCCTGAAGGGAGCGCGGTCAACGGAAGTAAATGAACGTTTGCCACTAGGAGGCATTTAATGAAGAATATTCTTCGGTCAGTTAAAATGTCGACCTCGAGGCAGGTGACGGAGCCCTGCAGGAGTCCTGAACCAAGCAAAAAATAAAGTTAAAAAAAGTTATCTACGTTCATACAAAGATAAAAAGAAGAAGGATTCAGATTAACATGGTTCTTGGCCTTTCACCCATATTTGAGAGCCATCTCCTTCAATGGGGTGGGGTGGG
>MCJB01031122.1:13962-59603 GCA_002018475.1 Nicotiana obtusifolia
GGTTTCTGGTGTTGTAATTTTCAAAATCTTCTGAACCCGCTGGTCCAAACCTTGAACCCGTGGTGGTTCCTACCGGGTAGCTGAAACAAAAGAAACGAAGAGGTCAATAATAACAGAAAACATCTATTCACGAAGGAAGCAAATGAATCAAAAACTTACGAAAACGGTTCCACGACTCAGGAAAAGGCAGAGCTATGGACGGGATGATGTCTCTGGTGGCGAAGATGACAAATCGCTCCATCCACTGCGATCGTTGTCATCGTCCATGCTGGTGAGAAGAGCATGATGGCCAACTCCCCCATGAAAAATTTTGGGGGAGTAGAGATTCATTATGTGTGCCAGGGTTAGGATTTTCCCAATCTCTGTGCACATCTGGCGTAGGCAAGCCACAGTTCTCCATATAGACAGGCCTACTTGTGCCAAGCAATTCCGATACCGGTGGCAAAACTCCAAAATAACGGGGTCGAGCCCTTCACTCGTCCCCGAGGAAAACAGAACCAAAGTAAAGGGGTACGTATAGACGTACGTAAAACCCTCCTTGGTGAAGGCAACCCGCTCTATCATATTCGGGGCGAGGATGTTGAGATTATGGCAGTTACAGTCCTCCTTCACGGTAGGAATACTGGAAGGGCGAATGGAAGAGGGAGTACCTACTGACAGCCCAAGTCCGTGGAGACGTAGATGGGACCTTCTCTTGGAAGTCGTTAGCAATACTCAGGTGTTTGGGTATGATGTGTTTATAGTGGGAGGCTCAGAATCAACGTCAGCTTCTTTGTCTTTGTTTCTCTTCGGGCCTCCACTAATAAGAAGACCAAAGTTTCTAAAAAATGCAGTAGAAAAAGCCATGGTAGTAAGAAGGCAATAAAATTTTTAGAAAAAATTAAAGAAGACGAAAGTTTTCTAAGCAGGAGGAAATTGAGAGTAGAAAAGACGATAATCTTACGGAGATTTTGGAAGTGAAAGAGGTGAAATAATGAGTATAAGTAAAGATATAGACGGCAAAAAATCGTGGTCATGATTATCTCGAGAAGCGGCAAAAATATTGCTGAATTGTGGGGCAACATGTGTTTAGGGTATATGAGAAGACGTGCGTCCTTTCGAGCATCAAAAACTATTAAGGATATTTCCCGCCAAGAAAGGGATTTTCAATAACTTTCCGGTGACACAAAGATATCTCATCGGAAAGCAGGAGGAATATCTGTATAGGATAAAAAATTAATTTATAATAAATGGTCGAATGATAGCATGACACGTGGAACTGAAGACAGGTAAAAGGCGAATCAAGTAACAACCAATACTGGGAACAACAACTGCAATTGATATCGGATAAACGCCGAAGGGCGAATGGTCAACGGGAGCAGATTGAATATTTGCCATCGGAGAGCATTCAATGAAGAATATTCTCTAATATTAAATGGGCAGCCGTTGCAGAGAATATTTGCATTCATGACCCATTGTTACATATTCATCAATGACTCCTTTATTATCGTTTAAGTGGGGCTTGATCCTAGGATCTTATTTGCCTAGATATAGCTATAAATAGCAGGCTCAACAGTCATTGTACGACACGGAATTCTTGGCAAAACATATGCTATATTTCATTTTTGCTCTCAATTAAATAACTTTATTTGCTCTTTACATTGCTCTCATTTCTGTCCTCGGAGACACTACTCTCGGAGCTAGGCATGTTATCTTCTTCAATATTAATTGCTAACCTTCACTTTTTAATCTTATTTCATTATTATTTTTGGATCCAATCAGTTCGCTTGTACATAAACCACATAACAAATTTAACTGTACCATCTAACGGATAAACAATAACTAAATCCATTTGAGATTTTACATCTTCATATATCTAGTTAAGGTTAACAATACTGCTCCCATTTTTTGATGAGTTCGCCCGGGAAGGTAGATGAAGTTGATTTGACTCGCAAACAATTGTAGTTGGTTGTTGCAGAAAAAAAGCTTCAGTGCTAATTGAAATGTTGGAATGACATAAAAAAATCACACTTTGTGGCTTATATCTGAATTTTCAAATGGATGTACAAATAGAACTTCTATACTTAAATTTAGGAAGTGTATCAATTATTTTAAAACATCAAGCGGACCTATCAAAGATTTGTTACATTATGAACTGCAAAGTCCACGCTTACTAGAATGTTAGCCAAAGACCTAATGAGTTCGAATGATAATGCAAAAACCCTTGAAATTTAAAGTCTTGAATTCAACTATACTGAAGTACGGTGCCCCTCAATATTTATTCTTTTGGCATGTGAATAACTGTATGATAAATGGTGATTTTACCATGTATTCTAGTCTCCTTTTCTTTAGTTTTTGGTTCATTTATTTATAAAGTGAGGTTATTTGTTGTGTTAAGTTAGCATTTCAGGTTTGTTGAAGATCAATTGATGTTGGAGTCAAACGAAGGTTGAATGTTCAAAAAGATAAGACAACTATATGAAATGCCTTCAGTTGTCGCACCTGCGGATAATGCCCCTGACCTGCGGGCTCGCACATGTGATCAAGATGATCGCATTTGCGGAAAATGGATAGATTCAACACCTTCGCACATCTACGGAGTAAAAGAGTCGCATCTGCGAAAGTGGACTGAGTCAAGTCCTTCACATCTGCGAGGAATTCCACTGCACCTGCAACCCGGTACCTTCGCACCTGAGATATAAAAATCCGCATCTGCGATGTTGGAGGGAATCAAGCCCTTCGCATCTACGCGGGCTTCGTCCCCTTTGCTCTTGCGACTGCGATGCAATATTCTGCAGGTGCGATCGACAATCTTTAGTTCCGGGCAGACTTGCCATTTCACATTTTTGGATCCCAAATCACATACCTAGCTCACTTTGAAACACATTTTTGGCATTTGAAAAGAAAATACAAGCTTTGGAGCTAGGGTTTATTGAAGATTTGAAGACTTTGGATGAGATTTTCTTACCCTTTTTACTCATTTCTTTAATTCCTTGTTGTCTATTGAATATTTAAGTGTGTAGTATTTATTCCAATACTTGAAACTTGTTTATGAAAATATTCATGGTGAAAGTTGGGATTAAATCTCTTGTTATGCTTATGTAGTGAATGATTTTTATTAATTATGAAGTTAGTTAAATGTTTCTTTAATTATTCTTGTTCTTTAATGTTTCCAAAGAGATTAGCTAACCCTAGGACTCGCCCATTAACTCTACATTAATATTGGAAAAGGCAAACTCAGGGTTGGGAAAGATTAATTAACAAAAACTTGAGGCGTTAACCCTCATTTTATAGATTCTACCTAGGGATGGGATTGAATTACTTGTAGCCACATTCGGGTGTACTTAATCCTCTTAATTGTTTTAGGGATAATTCAATTAGGAAGTCTTGTTAGTCTTCTAAAGAAGCTAATAGAATTATTATCTGAGGTTAATTAACATAAACTCACTCATATTTGTGAAATCATGAAACACATTGGATCACTACTTGAGTGTAATTCCCTTTGCATCCATGCTTGTAGCCATTGATCATTTTACTTGCTTTCTGGGCTAGTTTATGTTTTCACATTAGTTATATTATTTTCTCAAAACCCCTATTAGTGTTTGGCTTAGCATAATAAGTGATAATTCTCTTACTTGCTTAATCGCCTATATATTGTTCCATGTGGGATTCGATCCCGACTCATAGTTAGGTAAATTATATTGCATGCGACCGTATACACTTAACTGTACACCTTGTAGATTCACTCTTAATTGACAACATTTACGACTATCAATGCTTTTTTGTCCTGGTATTGGATAATTGTATCGTCACTTGAAAAGGAATAAACACCAACGTGTAATCTAATTAGCATTAATAAAACCAGAAAAGTACTCGTTTTGGTTAGAACAGATATCTTACATCATACAGTTGGTTAAAGAAATATCTAGCTCTAGCAATATCAAAAGTCTAATATGACATCAAAAGTTGAATGCTGGTGTGATTCCGGATTCCCCTGCCTTTCTGCCGCAGTCTACACTTGTCCGTCCAAATAGTCGACCCTTCACCATCTCAGCCTGTCAGCCAGAGCATCCTCTAACAAGCAGAATTCACTTTTGCAACTACTCCAGTGTAGAGATTCTGGCAACGGTACGAAATTCAGACACTTTGCCAGTTTATTGTGTTTCCTTCTTCTACAGGTCCATGTTTGAAGCAATTGACTAATCTAATGCAACCAAAAGCTTCACTGCAGCTAAGATAGAGGACCTCTCATACGTTACAGCAGCCCAAGGATTAACCATGTTAAATACACCACTGTATATGCTTGAATATTGTTTTTCATCAGCCTTCCCTTACACCTGTTATTGTGTGAGAGGAACACATTCAAGCTCAATCTCTAGTACTCCCCTTTCAACATTCTGCAGCTTCACAGTGATATCCTGTTTCACCTTACCATCTATTAGACTGATAATGCCATCTTTAACTAGAGTGTTTTCTTTGCTTGCTTTCCATTTCCCAAGTGGCATTGATTCACTAAGTGTTGAGTTTTCAGATGCTTTTGCAGCAGTAACAAGAGGCTGAATGTCAATCTCAGCTTCCCCCATAAAGTCGTCAGTAGTAAATGTATCCTTGTCATAGACAAGCTGCGAAACCACGCCTAAGTTCATTAGGGTGGCTTGAACAATTTAGTGAAGCAACTCTCACATATGCTGATAATTACTTTTTTTAATATAAAAAAGGGGTAGCCCGCCGGTGCACAAAGCATCCTGCATTGACACAGGGTCCGGGAAGGGCCACACCCCAAGGGTGTGTAAGGTAGGCAATTTATTAAGGAAAAATGTGCAGAAGGTGAAGATTCATGTGGAAATTGGCATTTTCTCGAGTTTCTTTCATGTATCATCCATCATATGATACTAAAAAGAATGACTAATCATGTCACTAGAAGGCAATGTAGAAAGTTTTAACAATATATTTCCTTCATCCAGTTTGGAGTGTCATCTCTGGTTGTGATTGAATTTGATACAAGTTTGGAACACCTCACAGAATCAAAACGACAATCATATTAAGTTAGTTAACAAGATGAAGTGAACGGAGACATGAATGTGATGTGGAACCATTTATATTGAGAAAGCAACAGAAAACATGAATTTATGGTTCATCTGTGTTATTAGGAGATGAAAGCTAAGATTTAGGCATATCGTCGAATGTGGTTGATCCAAATTTCCTTCCTTAACCAAGATGATGAACTAAGATGTAGAGATTTAAGATTCTGATTGCTCCTCATGTTCTCAATAACATTACAAGGATCACCATACTTACACAATTATGTAACAAATTGCAGAAAATTTTTCTACCGTCTCCAAGCTGCCAGTGTAAGCTCTAGCAGCTTGTCTGAATGCAGAGAAATGAAAGAAAAAGAAGATAATCTCTTTTTTCTTTCCTTGTTTGTTTGTAATAAGAAAGGGAAATCATGCAAAGGAAAAGTTTCTCCTTTCTCTCATTTTTTCATTGCTAAAATTTTAACCCTTTCTTCCACATTTCTTTTTCCACTTCCTCGAAGAAACCAAAAGAAAGAAAATGGCTTGTACCATTTATTACTTGGTCATACCAGAGACTAGATTTAAGTATTCATAATAAAAAACACGGCAAGAGAAATGAGAAGGTATTGAGGCAGGTTTATTATTAGTTTGTTCATATAATTGTCCCTCTTCATGTTTAATAGCTAACAAAATTAAATGATAGAAAAACACATACCACTTTCAAAGGAGGAACATTTTCTGGAATTGACAACATTAGCTTTTCATTCCAGACAGGGTTAAGATTGTTCTTGATGACACGCGTCTTGACTGACTGCAACCAAAAAAGTTCAGAGCTGGGTTTAGTATGAGGATTTTAATGCCATATGTCACCACAGGTGGTAGGAGAGGGAGGGAAGTTCCAAATAAACCATCAGCCCCAGTTCTTTTGGGTGGCAATAGTTTCCAGTAAGTATGCTACAGATCTGGATAAACTTCAAAAGTTTAGCCACACTAATATAAACAATGACAAAACTCAAAAAAGAATTAGCATTTACCTGGCTTCCCAAGGAGAGAATTACATAAGGATCACTTGTTACCACATCACGGACAGCTAGGTTGGTCCCTCTCACCACATTGACTTTTATCAATCCTATAAATTCAACCATACCTGCCTATAGACAAAATACGTAGGTGTATGATTCTGTTTTACAAATTGAAAGCTGATTTTGTGATAAATCATGCATGTGTTAAGTATGATAAGTCAATCCATGAGATCTTACAGAATTGCATTATTGTCTTTGAAATTACATAAGAAACCATCATCTTCTTTGCTCTATAAATTACATAAGGAACAATCCTTAAAACACAGTCTAAGTTTTGGTTCGAGCAATTTTGAAACAAAAGCACCTGCTGGGACAGACATTCCGCTAAAGAGCACTATTGAAAATGGGGTTCGGGAGGCCATCCAAAAGGCAATAGAGCACGAAAGACTTTCCATCCCGTCTCCAAAAGTTTGCAATATAAGTGGCCCTGATTCAAAGCCTCAGAAACACCCCACCCCCACCTCACACTCTCTCTAAAAGAAGCCCTTCCCCTTTCTTTAACAAGAAATTCCCGCTTTTCAAACAGTAATTGGCCTTACCAATATGCCTTCCATGTAAGTTGAGAAGCAGAATGGATACAAGAAAAAACATAATTCACTCAGGTTCTGTTAACACAAGTGTAGAAGATTTTGTTCCTTACAGAAGAAATTATTACCATTGAGTTACTTTTCTTGGTGCTCCTGTGTTCAGATTCTTTCCTTCTCCAGCTATTACGAAATGCATGCCCTATGCCATGGATGCGATGGCCAGTGGATTGCTTCTCATAATGTCTCTTATCCAGGGCCAAACTACAAGAAAGGCTTAAAGAATTGCAGCGTGAGGATGATGATGGTGGGAAGGGGCAGATCATCTGCACATCAGAGTTTAGAAATTGCTGCAGCTCGTATTTTCTCCTGAGTATCCAGCAAGTGAATTTTCAATTCAGAATAGAATGTGACAATACATATACCTATATCGTATGGTTACTGAGAGATGTTACCTGATAAAGTCAGTACGCTCTTCTATTGATGCATCTGGTCTGGGCTTCCGATAACTATCAGGAATGGAAGCTTCATACTTCAAGTTTGCTGCATTATTTCCACCCATCTCTATCAAACTATCAACTTGGTCGTCTGTCCATTCGTCGAGCTTCACTGACAGAACCTGTTAGTAATGACAGACTAGTTAACCGTCGCACCCCTTTTTAACCTTTATTTTGTTCCCATTGGAAAGACGAAAGATTATCAAAGTGAATCAAGTACAGGAATGGTGTCTACTACCCAGTTAGGAAAAAGCAAGAACTTGGAATGACAAACATAGAAGATTATGTAACTTGATATTTTGCAAACTTTAACACACTTCTGCAACATACATGAAGAGTACAGACCCTCTATACAACAATATTCATCTGAAATGCAATAAAATAACAGCTTGTGAATCAGTAAATTCCCCTAACTTTTAGCTTAGCCTAGATAGAAAAGGCTAAATCATGTTTCAAAATGAATAAGATGGAAATAACTGCATGCTTTGTGGAGATTTATTACAACCCAAATGAAATAAAATATTGATACAAGTTTTTCTCTGAACATCAGTTAAGTTGGAGCAACTTGCTTCATCCAGGCAAAGATGAATAGAGAAGGTTAGGTTCTTTCTTTCAATAGAATTTTCCACGTGGCAGCTTTCTTATCCGTACTTCGACATTTCAAATATCTACTCTGTTTTAGGTTTTCCAATAACAATTTCAGTTCATATAAAGGGGCATGAGAAAAAAAAGGAAATAGATTAAACATTATTATAGTACATTCAACAATAACAGGATATATGGCGGTTAAGACAAACAGCAAAGTTTGAGTATCCAACCTTCGATATGTGCACTCCAAGGCTTCGATGTACTCCGGAGCACTTGATACATATAAAAACTCCAAGACTTAAAGATCTGAATATCACGAGATGAGATAGATATAGCGAGCTATTTTAAGAATATACAAGGCTAATCAATTAAAGGAAAATCTTCAAAGCAGGATTCTTTTTTTCCAAAGAACAAAAGATACTGCTAGGTATTAATTTTCTTGAAATGCAATATAGTGAGGGGAAATAAAGAAAGCATTTTTTCAATAATGTCAAACAACTGATATTCTCAAGTTTGGATGACTTTAAATCTTCTCAAACCATTGTCAACCTCAGTATGATTGCTGAACGGGAGGAGAGACTTTACATGGACACACAAAACAGCAAAATCCCAAAAAAAAACTAGGTGAAAAAGACTAAATTTACTGTTCCAACAACATTTGAGATACATAAAAGTACCAGCACAAAGGAAAACTTCAGAACAAGAAGTAAAAGGTTTCAGTAATGGATGGTCCCTAAGTCAAATAACGTTCAGCTACAAGATGAATCAAAAAAGTAATTAAAGAGATTGATCAACCTTTTTCTTTAATTGCGCTAGGAAACTGATATGTTATAACTTCTGATACTTACACCCATTTTGGATCAGGAGATCCACAATCTGCACAGAATCTATTGCCAGATTCACTCAACAGCCTCTGTAGTCTGTGTCGAGGACCTGATAAATATAACACAGGAGTACTAGAAACACTTACAAGCTGTGAAAGTGACTATTTGCAAATCAAGCTTATTCAATCATGTAAAATATGCATTGAATCCAACCAATTTAACAGCATAGCCTCAAAAATCCAACATTTGATTTAGGAAAAGAGTAAAACTCAACAGAATTGAAAAGAAAGTGAAGAATCCTAGGCAACTGATCATGTATATCGTGAAAAAAAGGAAAAACAAATAAAAGAAAAATCATCCTGTGAAAATGTTAAGGAAGATGGTAAGTAAATCTTCAAAACTAGTAAAATTTGGCATTCATGTCATGCTGAGAATAAGATATTACATACTTGAAGAACGCTTTCGTCTATCTGGTTGAGGACCACTACAATTTGAAGATGATTCCATTTGCAGAAGTTCATAGAGGCAAGAACCTAGGACAAATAAAGATGAGCTATTATTACACTACACTATCTGAACCATGGTCTGCATTCTGTAGAAATAATTGTAACAGCTAGTCAATTCAACACAGAAAAAGGAATTTGGTAAGCAAGTAACATAAAGATCAACAACCATACCAACAGATTGAAGAAGTAGATGATGTGAAAATAAGAAAAAGAAGTGCATTCTTGTCACAAGTTATCCAACATCATCTTATCAAACAAACAAGAATTCAGTGAACCCTGCTAGATAAAAGCCCATATGCAAAACCTGAGACTGAGGATGTATAGAATTGCCTAGCTGCACATGTATGTATGTTAGTATATTCGCTCATTCCAAATTTCTTTGCTCAAATAGAAAATGCTGATTATAATAAAATAATTTAATCCTAGACAAAATTTAAATTTGGATAATTTTGTTTTAATTAAAGACAAGTGAGAAAGAATACCTGAAACATTGTTGCTATCAGCATTTCCCTCATGAGGAATAGACATTTTCCTCCTCTAAATTGATTATCCCAAAAGGCTCTATAATTGTAAGGAATTCATCTTCTTTGATCCATGAAAGGAATTGTCACCACGGGAACCCAAATTCATCCATCAATTCCCACATGGGTAATGGGATTGTGAGAATGTTTCGCTCGTCTTCTAATTGATACGATTATCTACCAAAAGGAGAAATGTATAATTGTATCTATATGGGAAACAGAAAAATAAGATAGTTGTTAAAATTCGATTGTGTCTCATGACATGTTTTCCCAGAGCAAAAGAAATCAAATGTTGGGATGGAATGCATTTTTCGGGCGGTTGGGGACAACTACCCAACAAATGCCGTTTTTGGCGCGTACGCAAGATTTTATCGCATTCCCTTCAAATTAATGACTTTATGCCAATAAGGCTTTGCCTATGGGCATTTTTAGACTCCAAAATTATGAGACTTTTGGATTTGCTCTCAATTTAATACTAATTTCTTGTACAATGTTAATACAAAATTGTGACACATTAGAATAAACACTAGTCCGGTATACCATTCAATAACTTGTACCGGTAAAATTCGGTCTTAACACACTACTCGTTACTGCGGTGACATGTAGCAGGAATGGTTCGATACCTAGGAGCATGAAAGCTAAAGCCGAGAACTACAATGGGGATTGTCCATTCAAATTCAAATCCAGAACAAGAGTGACTAGAAGGGACTCACCAACTTAACACCTTCGGTCCGAACTCCAGTATACCCAAGATCCTCCAGGGAGATTATGGTTCCTACCTGTTACGCCATTATAGTTATTTCTAGCAAGGATCTCGCCACCAGCTAGCCATATACACAACGTGTAGGCTTGAAACTCATAACGGTCACATCCTATAGAGACTATACGTACTTTACTTCATGTACTTGTAACACACTAAAAACTCATGCACAACACTCCACAAAGTTATTATTTCAATTATATTCTGAAGAATTGTACTGCATTCTTGTGTAGCCCCATCAAAGACCGACATCTAATAAGAATCTCTCTATTTAGCTCTTTAATTCAATTTTAATTGTCATTTTTATTTCTTATTTCATTCAAAGCACTTTAGATAAATGTATTTGCTAGTGACCTTATAATATAAGTTTAATTATGTATTCTAAAACTAATTTTTAGGTTACACAGTTTTGCGCTCATCGTAAGACCCTAGCAATTGACCATTTGATCCAAAGTTTTATCACTTCTTTCTAATTTTATTTTATTCTCACTTGTTAATTATTCATTCAAGGGAAAGGAGTCAATAACCAGCTAGTGGACCCAACAGCTTAACTAATGGACTAAACTAGAAGAAAACGAACTCCAAATGATCAATCTCCTAGAACTTCATTGTCCAACTCAAAAGAAAATTTCTCAGCAAGATCCACTAGCAGGGGTGACGAACAACATCGGTTAAGGAGATGGTGAAAATTTTAAGACTCAGTAACAACAGTTGAACACTTAGATTGGAGAGGCGTCAAGGGTCCTGAGGAGTGGTGCAACAACCCTGACACCAACCCTACCTTCGAGGGTGTATCTTGATATAAAAAAATCCCAAATTCAAACTGAGGAATACAGGGACAAGGGGGCTTCCAAATGACACCGAAGCTAAAGGCTCAGGTACAACCGAGAACTCTGGGTTATAAAATTTGATTCTAACCTTATAACAACAGGTCAAGGAATAGAACGAGTGGATCCAACAGATCCAGGAGTTCCACACATCATCAAGGAAATTGACATGAACAAGTACTCTCGACAACCGTGGAAGCCAGGTGCCACCCCATTACGAATCCTGAAGAAGTTCAAGATGTTGGGTTCCTAAGTGTGATGGAACTTCGGATCCGCGTGACCACGTTATGGACTACATGATTAGAATCAAAAGGAATGATCTCACGAAAGAAGAAATTGAATCTATGCTAGTCAAAAAGTACAGAGAGACCCTAACATAAGAAGCTTTAACCTGGTACTTCCATTTACCTGAAAATTCTATTAGTTTATTTGCTGAACTTACAAATGTGTTAATCAAAGTGCACTCCGGAACAGAGAAGATGGAAAAACGCATGAAGGAAATTTCAAAATCCAACAAGAAAGCACATAATTGCTACAGAAACTTCATAAATAATTTTTAAAGGGAAAAGATAATGCTCCCCATCATACCAGATAACTAGGCAACAAGAGAGAGAATGTCTGGCGATAGAGAGAGAAAGAGAGGCGATGAGCACGAGGAAGCTCATCGCGGCCATGGCGACGCCGGCCGGTACTCCGCTGGCTGGCGAACCTCCTCTTCCCACTTCACAACCCCCCACCATAGCTACAATCAGTCAAAAACCCCTAGATTACAGTCACCTACTCCGACCTTCAACCCTAAATTCACCCCCAATAGTGAACCCTAGTTCGACAACCCAAATCGAGCCAATACCTTTTAAAAGAGCAACATTCTTGCAAGGTCAACCCATTGTCAAGTTTACAGAGGCTGAAGTTGATAGAATGAACATAATAGAAGTCCCTCAATATGCAGTAATTGGCAAATTCTCCTACGGGTGGCCTGGCATTCAAGAGTTGCGTAGATTAATTCCTCCTTAATGTGGAATTAAAGGTGATTGTAACATTGGACTACTTAGAGACAGGCATGTACTAATTCGATTGACCCTATGGCAAGACTTTATCAACTTTACATCGAAGGCAGTATACTACTTGAAGGCAAAAGATGGATACGAGTATCAGATGCGGACCTTGATTTATGACGTCAAATTTAAAGAAGGAGAGGAAACGTCCAAAGAAATGCCTTGGATTTCATTCCTAATCTGTTGCCTACTTACTTTGTTAAAGAATTTCTTTTTTCTTTAGCCTCAGCAGTTGGAAAGCCATTGCATGTAGATATGGAAACAATCAACAAAACCTGTCCAAGTTGTGCAAGATTCAAGGTATTAGTCGATTTGTTGACAGAATTACCAAAGAAAGTCCGTATGGATATTGAGAATGAAGTCACAGGGAGCATAAGAACTGTATGGGTTAAAGTTCAGTATGATTTCATACCCAAATACCGCAAACAATGCAAGCTGCAGGGCCATGACATGTTAGAATGTTGGAAGCTTCATCTTGAACTACTGAATGAAAACTCTGGTGAAAGGCAGAAAACTAAGGACAAGGCAAAAGAAGCACCACCCCTCATGATCCTATCAAGTGGTAAAGTAGTGGGCAACACAGGTTTACGATGGAATGAGGTAAATAGAATCCAAATTAAAGACAAAGATAAACAAATAGCAGAGCAATCCAAAGATAGATTGGCATTAAAATCAGCTAATACAGATATGCAAAAAGTTCAAATAAACAACAAGTTTGCAGCACTGGAAATGGAACAAAACAGAGCCACTAAACACAATCAACTGATGGTAATTGAAGAAGCAATGGGAGGAAATACACATGCCTCAATGGCAACACAGTTAACTTCAACTCCATGGACTAGCAAGTCACTACACACTAATAAGTCACAAGTAGAGGTAATGGAAGTGGAGACAAAGCATTAGCTACTGAAATCAAACAATCAACAGGACATTGGGTCAACAGGGCCTTTGTCAACAATTCCACAATAATCCAATCAGCCCAAGAGAGCCTGATACTTCAGGTGAATGAGAATGACAGAATTCAACTTAGTGAAGGCAAGCTATGGAGTGAACAAGTAGAAGAAAGATCAGAAGAAGAAACAGTACCATATGGCATGGGAAGTGATGAAGAATCAACTGATGAAGAAGAAGAACCAAATGTACAAAGTGAAAAGGGAAAGGCAAAGCAAACAAGGGAAAATGTCTGACCCTAAAAGCAAGCACAAAGATAAGGATGTCTCAGTAACCAACAATGAGGTTACAACACTAGAAGTGAATCTGCCCAACATTCTCACAAAGCCAAAGCTCAAAGATTCTGCTGAGCAAAACTCTGAAGGAAAGGAAGCTAATAATCAATCCATAAACAGCCTAATTGAGAATAGAAAACATACAGGGAAAATGATCAATCCACCTAATGAAGGCAGGATTACACAACTCAAGGGGGAGATAACTATTGTCTCGCATTCAGACATCACTAACAAAGGACAACTGAGTCACACAACAAAGACCACATGACCAATCCAAGCAGACATCAATACATAACTGACAGAATACAAAGGAGATACTGAAAAAGAAGAACATACAACAGGAAAAGGAAGAGATCTTGATGAAGAATCCATCACTCAAAACCTTATTAATGTGGCAAGACAGGCAGATATTTCACTAAAGCTCATGGATACAGGGAAATCAGCCAGAAAGAATAAGAAAAAGCATATCAAGGACAACCAAAGTGCAGAGTCAGGGGTCCAAACCAAGAGGATCCTATCTAAAACCTACACTCAATCATGAATGGAATTATGTGGAATATAAGGTCAGTCAACACTCAGCAAGCTTATGAGAGACTGACCAATATGCACGACAACATCACTTTCAATTCATTGGGATCATGGAACCTAAACAAAAAATCAAAAAACTGGAAGGGTACAGAAGGAAGATAGGTATGCCTAAGTGTTATGCCAATGTATCAAACAAGATATGGGTATTTGTGAATGATGATCATGAAGTAGAGATAATAAATGACATGGAACGGCAATTAACTATGCAGCTGACAAACATGGAGCACATTCTTCATTCATTGTTTTTGTATATGCAAAATGTGATGCTGCTGAAAGAATCGAACTATGGGATAGTCTATACAATCTTGCTAGAAACATGTCAATGCATTAGCTTGTAGGAGGTGACTTCAATGTGATATGGTGAGGAAGAGAAGTTTGGAGGATTTCCAGCATCCCTAAATGAAGTAGAAGGTTTTAGACATTGCATCAACACTTGCAATCTCTCTGAACTCAACTTCAAGGGCAGCATCTACACATGGTGGAATGGGAGAGTAGAGGCAGATTGTATCTTCAAAAGGCTGGACAGATGCCTAGCTAATTGTGCACTCCAACAATGGCTGCCACATTTGGAAGTCACATATCTACCAAAGATAGGGTCAGATCACTGCCCCATGTTACTCTCCTGTAACCAAAATACCACACCTATTAGGCATTCATATTTCTCAATTTCTGGATAAAACACCATACTTTCAAGGATGTGGTAAAGGAACACTAGAAAGCAGACTTTGTAGGGGACCCTTTCTTGGCATTTAATCACAAACTGAAGAAGTTGAAAAGAGCACTATCACTATGGAGTAAAGCAACACATGGAGACATCTTTCAAAAGATAGCAAGCTTGGAGGAAGTGGTCAAAGTACATGAAGCACAGCTTGAGCTGCAACCTACTGCACAGAACAGAACAAGGCTGCAAAGGGTACAGTCTGATTTAATTAGATATTTGACCTTAGAGGAGGAATTATGGAAACAAAAATCAGGGATGACATGGTTCACAGATGAAGATAGAAACACAAAGTTCTTTCATGCACAAGTAAATGGCAGAAGAAAAGATTGCAACTGAAGAGAATCCAAGACAGTCAAGGCACATGGTTTAGAAGAGAAAGAAGAAATAGCAGGGGCAGCAGTTAATTACTTCAAAGCCCAATTTCATGAGGCAAACAATCCTACAACATTCAGAATCTTGGAGCATGTTCCCACATTGGTAGAAACCACAGATAATGCTCTACTCATGCAACAACCAACAAAAGAGGAAATTAAACAAGCAGTATTTGGACTTAATGCAGAAAGAGTAGGTGGACCTGATGGTTTTAATAGGAACTTCTATCAGTCATGCTGGGACATAATTGAGAATGATATAGTGGACATGGTGAAAGCAGTATTCAATGGAAATACTCTTCCCAAGAGTATAACACACACAAATCTGGTATTACTGCCAAAAAAGAAGGAGGTACAGACATTCTCAGTTATGAGACCAATCAGTCTCAGCAACTTCAGCAACAAGATTTTCTCCAGAGTGATTCACGACAGAGTGATAAGCATCTTACCAAAGTTAATCTCTAAAGAACAAGCTGGATATGTAAAAGGCAGAAGCATAGTGGAAAATATCCTGTTAACTCAAGAAATTGTAAGAGACATTCGTCTGAGAAGCAAAGCAGGTCCAAATGTGGTACTCAAACTAGACATGACAAAAGCATATGATAGATTGTCATGACTTTTCTTGACAAAGGTGCTAAGGAAGATGGGCTTTGAGGAGCAATTCATTGACATGATACATGGAATACTGGCAAACAACTGGTATTCTGTACTTATCAATGGAGAACCACATGGTTTCTTCAAATCCACAAGGGGAGTCAAGCAAGGTGACCCTCTATCACCTGCCCTCTTTATATTGGTAGCAGCGGCTATGTCTAGAGGGCTCAATGCTTTACACTCCAATCTGTATTTCTGTGGATTTGGACTGCCTAAATGGAGTCCCAAAGTAAACCACTTAGCATATGCTGATGACACTATCATCTTTTCTTCATCAGATGCCACTTCACATCAGCTGATCATTGAAGTATTAAATGAATATGAAAATACTTCAGGCCAACTGATCAACAAAAACAAGTTTGCTATCTATATGCATCATTCCACCTCAACACAGGTAATTGACAAAGTGCAAAGAATCACAGGAATAATGAGGCAAGATTTCCCTTTTAATTACCTGGGATGTCCAGTCTTCTACAAGAGGAGGAAGATGGATTACTACCAAGGTCTCATACAAAAGGTGATGAATAAATTACAAAAATGGAAAGGAAAACTACTCTCCATAGGGGGAAGGGCAGTGCTTATCGCACATGTGTTAAAAAGCATGCCCATACACCTCCTCTCTGCAGTAAACCCCCCAGCCTGTGTAATCAATAAACTACACAAGATAATTGCACAATTCTTCTGGTGTAAATCTGTTGGAAATCCAGGCAGGCACTGGGCATCATGGAACACTTTATGCTTGCCTTGTGAGGAAGGAGGTGCAGGATTCAGATCTTTACATGACATGTCCACAGCTTTGTTTTGTAAGCTATGGTGGAACTTTAGAACTAAACCAAGCCTGTGGAGTGCATTTATGAGCCAAAAATACTGCAAGAAGCTTAATCCTACAATAGTACCATGGAGAGGTAGCTCTAACATTTGGAGGAAAATGACTGACAGCAGAAACATGATGGAGCACCAAATTTGTTGGCAACCTAAGATGGGATCTTCCCTATTTTGGTTTGAAAACTGGACTGGGCTAGGAGCTCTTTACTTTGTCATCCCACTTGATTTCATATGTGATGAAAACATACAAAATATTCAGGATGTGGTGTGTGAAGGCTACTGGGATGAGGAGAAGATCAAAGAGATACTGCCAGTTGAACTTGCTGCACACATACGGGAGAACATTAAACCTCCAGCTTCTTCAGATGAACTTGATAAACCAATTTGGATGCTAGAAACCAGAGGAGAATTCACTGTTAAATCAGCCAGGGAATATATGAGAAAGAGACAGCATCCTCACAATGCTTATAAGAACATATGGGTGAAAGGACTGCCATTCAAAGCTTCTTTCTTCATGTGTAAACTATGGAGAAACAGAATACCACTTGATGATTTCTTCAAAAAACAGGGCTATCACATAGCCTCTAAATGCAGCTGCTGTGCAGAACCACAAGAAGAAACAAGACAGCATCTCTTCTTTACTTCATATACAGCCAAAAAAGTGTGGAGATACTTCCTTGGTCATGCAGGAATTGACATAGAGTGAATCACACTGCTTCAAGCAGTGACCAAATGCTGGTCTGCAGATATGGTCAGTCGACTGAAACCAATAATGCAGGCCTTTCCTTTAGTGATTGTATGGGAGTTGTGGAAGAGGAGAAACAGCTACAGACATGGAGATGCAATCACTATCAGTAGAGTAATCTACCAGATCAACTCTACTCTTCAACTACTCATCAAAGTCAGGAATCCAAGTATACACAACATCCCACACAAATGGCCAGACATAATCACTGTGATGCAACAATACACCCCCACCCTAAAGTACACAAAGGTACTTTGGGAATTCCCCAACCAAGGGTGGACAAAGGTTAACATAGATGGAGCCTCTAGAGGTAACCCAGGGAGAAGTTCCATTAGCTTCATACTGAGAGATGAGAAGGGAGACATCATATATGCATGCAGTAAAGAAATCCAAGAAGGCACAAACACAGAAGCTGAAGCACAGGATATTGTAGAGGCCTTGAGGTTCTTTGTTCACAATGACCACACCCTCATAGACCTTCACACTGATTCAATGGTATTATTGAAAAGCATAAAGGGAGAATGAAAAGTGCCATGGTCCATTGATGAAACAGTCTCAGAGATCAGAAAACTGATGGCAGATTACAATATAACAATTACACACACATTCAGAGAAGGCAACAAAGTGGCAGACCACCTGGCCAACTATGCTCTGGACATTAGACCAATGGAATGCTATTGTTTTGAGGATTTTGATATACAAAGCAGAAGATTGATTAACAATGATAAAAGTCAATGTCATACCTAAGAGTAAAGGTGGCAGGAAACAATGGGCAATAACACTGCCAAAGAAAAAGAAATCTGGGGGAAAGCAAAATAATAATGGTAAAGAAACAATGCAGCAGTGGCTCACTAACTACTCTTCTTTCATTTCAGGGAACACAGGAATAGCTAACCTCACAGATCAACCACACCAGTTAAATCAAGCAAGCAAGAGAAACCGGAAATCACCACTGATAATGCAGCACCAACAAAGACAATCTGGAGCACAAATTGCCAACATTGACCATAATAACTGCAGCAAAGGCTTGATACCTCCACACCAACTATTACCATTTGGTACACCATGGAACAACACCACACAAGCCACATACCAAACAAGCAGTTACACAGTCAAGCAGGACATCAGCAAGAAGATAGTGGATGCAGAATTTAGCACAATCAAAGTACTTTTGGGTGCAGGCACAATATTACACCAGGGCTGCCATCACAAAGATCATCACAACATCTGGATTAATGAGAAACTGGAGAAGGGAGCCCAAGCGAACATGATGTTCTTTCTTGTAGGAAACACTGACAAGAGCTGTTCAACCATCAACTCTTTGGAGTCAAGCAGTATTGAAATGCTGATTATTGTGAGGGATCAGTTTACTAATGAGGAAGCAATATCCAACCAATCTCAGCAACCATATACATATAATCTTAGCATACCTCTCAACACTGCAGATAGCCTAGAGGAGACCAGATCATTGCTGCAATTGCAATGTGTGATAGTAGCATTCCTAATGCTCAATCCATTGCAGTCACAACAATTATCATGGATTCCACTTGCTAATATAAAACATAGCAACCCAACAGCCACACAATTAAACAACAGCAGCAACATAGGAGCAATAAGATGGACACTCCCTATCACCATAAAACACAGGAAAGAAGAACTGGAGTATGCCAATGCAACACAACGATTACAACAAAGTAGGAGCACAACAGTAGCAGAAGAAATTCCTACAAAGATACAATAATCTTATCAACAGTCCAATCCTACATCCACCTTCATCACTGAGGAAGCGATGTGCAACACCCCTAGTGCACACAATCAATTAGTGCAACCACACCAAAAGCTCAAACTCAATTTTGAATTTGACAAGCTCAAACAAGACACCACTAAACCAAAGGAACACAGAAGCTCAATTCAGCAAAGCAACTGCCAACAAAATAAGAAAATCAGCAACATCACATCCATCACCTTCATCTCTCAAATGCAACAGTCGAGACAAACTCCAAATCCACAAAGACATCAACAGCAGCAAGCCCTTAATTAACTCAGCAACTTTTACAATGCAGCAGACAGTTGGGTAAGGTCCAGATCATTGTTGCAAAAGCAAGGTGTGGTATTAGCACTTTCAGTGCTCAATCTCTTGCATTTACAACAAACATCATGGACCTTTCTTGTCACCATACATCACTGAAATTCAGCTAACACACAACCACACTTGAACAGGAGCAGAAATAGCCGACCATTAGGCCAGCAGCTATCACAGGGCATAGAAGATCATCCAACAGACAGACAATAAAAGCACCATTCAGCAGTAAAAGTAGAAGAGCACAGAGTCATTAAAAAGCAGCACGCAAACCACATCTAATTTACACACCATCAATAGCAAGACAAATCATAGATAAACCACAACTCAAACACCAGCTTAGCTACTCAATTCAGCAGTTTCTACAACATAGCAAAAAACTCCAAATGGCACAGATCATTGCTGCAGTTGCAAGGTGTGGTATTAGCGCCTAGAGTGCTCAATCTGTTGCAACAACAACAATCATCATGGACTGCTACACCTGCAAGGAAATATTGGAATCTATATACCTCATACCAAAACAACAGCAGCACATCAAAGCAGCAGGAATCAAAAGAGAATTTTAACCCCCACAGCAGCAGAAAGCATATCAGACAACCTACACTTACTCATCAGCAGCAAAATCAATACACAAGCCACCATTCCAAATTCAGAACCTACAACAGCATCCAAAACACTGCCCAATCAACAACACAAACAACACTCTCATCCAATCATAGGGAGGTTTCATACCACTATCTTCAACTTGGCTTTTCCTACTCGGGCCAAAGGAAACTTGAAGACAGGTCGCAATTGTTAGTTACACTTTTGAGAAATTTGCACATATAAGGGAACACCTTTTCAAATCACATAATAGAAGCAAGAACACATGCACTTTGTTGTATAGCTAACCTAGAACAATCTCACTTTGCTTTTGTACATGTGTTTGTCTATGATTATAAAATAGACAATCGTCACTTCCCCATAGGTCTAACAACTTACTACACTCTAGGTATATTTAGTTATTACATTAGGATAACTAAGTGTACATTCACTCTCTTATTGGAGATAAGGTTCATGTCCCCCTCCACTTTTGTAACTTGCTTTTATTAATAAAATCTATATTTTGCCCCAAAAAAAAAAACTAGGCGGCTATGGCTTTCACAAGGAACTTGAACAAAAATAGTTCAAAAGCTATAAGGAGACTCAAAAATAGTCTTTGGGAATTCCCACCCTAGACATGGAATGATGTGCATCACAGGTATAATACCAAACTTCGAATAGAAGAAGAAATTTCAACACTTTCTGGGTTCGAAAGCAATGAGGCAAGAGGGTACAATCACCAACCAAAGATGGTTGGTAGATGAGAAGATTACAAACACAGAGACTCTAGCCTCTGGTGTGAACCTTATTCTTGACCGCTGCATCGGGAAAACAATAGAAGACAAAGGCCGAACCGAGATAGAAAAATTCGTGGGAAAAGAAATAATATGATGTCATATCGAGTGGGGAAGAACCTGAAACATAAAAAAATAGTGATTCATTTCAGATCAAAGTTAGTCGACTACAACTTCAATGTCAATGTGTCCGAGCTAGTAGCGATGCTCAAAGATATAGGAAGCAAAGTAAGGTGGCCAAAGGAAATGAGAACAAATCCAAGTAAATAGAGCCAGGAATTTTGGTACGAATTCCATAATGATCACGGCCACAATACCACCGATTGTAGAGTCCTTCAAAATGAAGTTGACGACCTTTGCAAACAAGGTTATCTCACTAAACTCTTCAGTGAGAAGGTAAGAAATCTTATATGAAGAACAGAAGTAGGGAAGAGCCGCCCTAGGTCATGTCACCAAAATGAATAGCCAATTTTATATTTGACGGAGAAAAAGTGAACGAAGTGACTTTGACAATAGCGAAGAAATTCCCAAAAGTATCCATTTCACATGAAAAACATACTTGATGGATGTTATCTGGAGAAAGTATAACTTTTGATGATGAAGACACATATGGATTAACCATGCCCTACAATGATGCTTTGGTAATAACCCTGCAAATTCTAGATGCTAATATTAGAAGAGTTTTGCTGATCCAAGCAGCTCGGAAAAAAAAAACCAATTATGGGTGATCAAGAAGATGCAACTCACAAGCCAGATCGTCCTGAAATCATGGCTGCTCTCTGGGTTCAATAATTCTAGTAAAATGACTCGAGGTGAGGTTGTTCTAAGAAATTTTGCGGAAGGGCTAGCCAAAACAATCCAATTTCAAGTTGTAGCTGGTGACATGGCTTACAACACCATCTTTGGGAGGCCTTGGATTGATGAGATGGACGCATTTCCATTGACACTACATCACGTGATAAAATTCTCATCAAAATGGGGGATATGAGGAACTAGAGGGGAACGAAGAACAACTCCGGAGGTCAATTCGATAGTAGTTGCAAGTAGCCTTCCCAAAGACGAAGCATCAAAATAGCAACCAAAGCAACCGAATTCTAGAGCACTACAACTCCATCAGCTGAAGTTGATCCAAAAGGAACCGAGCAGAAGACACTAACATCTTGGATAAAATCGTCGAACCGGAGGAGTCCAATTCCTCCAAGTTGACTTTTGAGGAATTGGATGAAATGATCCTCTTTGTTAATTTCCCGAAAATAAAGGTTTATGTGGGCTCGCGACTCAGCCCGAGTTAAAACATAAGTTGATGTAATGACCCGACCGGTTATTTTTTGTAATTGCATATTGTTTGCAATTTTTATGCTTCTTACATGTGTGTTTTTGTAGTTTTATAACTTACAGGGTTGATTAGTTTCATTCCGGGAAGATTTCGCATTGATTTGGACCCTTTGATTCTTGGCTTAGAAGCCTAAGTTGTTTATGTTAATCAATGAATGACTTTTGTGAAAATAACGTTGGAATAGTATTTTGATGGCTCCAATAGCTTCGTATCATGATTTTTTACTAGGGAGTATTCTCAGAATCGAATTCGAAAGTCCGCAAGTTGGTTTTTGTTGTTCTACCAAAATTTGGCAATTTGAAGTTGAGAAGTTTGATAGTATGTTGACTTTTAGCTATCGTGTTCGGAATTTGATGTTGGGACTTGAAATAGGTCTGTTATGCTATTTAGAACTTGTCTGCAAAATTTGGTCTCATTTGAATTGATAGGATTTGGACGCTTAGTTAGAACTCTAGAAGTTCTTGAAATTTACTTAGAAATTCATGCGTTTTGGTGTCCGATTCATAGTTCTAGATGTTATTTTTATATTTTGATAGCTTGAGCGAGTTCGTATGATAGTTCTAGACTTGTGTGGATGTTTGGTTTGGAGCCCGAGGGCTCAGGTGAGTTTTGGACATGATTCGGAACGGTTTGAACTGAAAATGAATTTCTGGTATGCTTGTGCTCAGTTATGGCAATTGCGCGCACCAGCCTCGCAATTGCGAAGGCGGCAGGGGGTGGTCAGATGTCGCAAAATGCGACTTATTCTTCCATTTGAGAAGCAGGCTAGAGGGCTGGTTCACAATTATGATATTTGGTCGCATTTGCGATAGTTACCAGCTTCGCAATTATGAAGCCTTTATCGTAATAGTGACTTTTGTTTAGGCTGTCAGGGTTCGCAAATGCGACCCCTGATTCGCAATTACGAGTGTTTGAAAATTTGAAGCTTGTGTCGCAAATACAACATCTGCAGCCGGTCATAAGGGCTGGAAAGTCGTAATTTCACCTCATTTCTCAGAATTTAGAACCCTAGACTCGGTAAGAGGCAATTTAGATGGGGGATTTTCATCTACAAACATTGGGTGAGTGATTCTAATCAATTTCCAACTATATTTCATCAATATATCTTAGATTTAACATCAAAATCATGTGAATCAAAGTAAAAATTAAGAAACTTTGTCAAGTTTTTGAAAAATAAGAATTTGAGTTTTGAGAGTTGACTTAGACTCGGATTTTGAAACTAGTCAAATATATGAACTCGTGGGGTTATGGATAGTCGAAACCTATCCTTGGACCCAGTCTTGATAGAGCGGGCCCCGAGTTGACTTTTGTTGGCTTTTTGGAAAAAATATAAAGATCATAGCTTTATCTATTGTAATTGTTTTCCCTTGCATTGTTTGATGACATTAAGTCAATTTTATTTAGATTTGAGCCGTGTGGAGGCGAATTTTAGGGAAAAAGCTATTTTCGAGGGTTGAGTTGGCCTAGTAAAGGTAAGTATCTTGCCTAACTTTGTGTGGGAGAACTACCCCTTAGGAATTGGTTTGTTTGTGCAAATTATGTTATGTGAAAGCCGTGTACGCAAGGTGACGAGTGGGCACACGGGTTATATGTTGTATTTGACCGGTTTAAGTCAAACTCTTTCATGTCTTTAATTGAATTGTCACATCATGTTTTAGTTCTCATTGTCAATCTACTCTTACTTGTGTTCGTCTATCCTTACATGCCTTATTTTACTTTGTTAACACTTGTTTTACCTTTTACTTGATACTTTGCTCTTATGTTTTAGTTGAGGTTACTGCTTTCCTTATTGCCTTGCTACATCCTTAATTGTTGATTTACTTGTCATTGAAGTTGTTATTTCGTGAAATATCCTCTTGTTGAGTTATTGGTGTTGAAGTTGTGAAAGTCATTATCACATTGAGGCGAAGTTGTTAATTGTTGAGATGTCTCCCTTGTGAGCAATTCACATTCATTGTTATTGTTGATGTTGATGTTCTTGCACACATTGTGGTAGATCCATGAGCTATTATTGTGGAAACATTGATATTGTTGATTATTGGAAAGTTGTGGTATATGGGCACTTGTGGTGCAAGTTGTGATTATGTTGTGTTATTGATATGCATGTAGTGGTATAAGGCTTGGGGTTGATACGCATGCGGTGAGATAAGGTGGGCTTAATACGCGTGTTGCTAGTAGGGGAACCACTTGAAGCCACGCGATATGATAAAGTGGGCTAAAACATGGGTAGCTATTTTGGGGAAAAAATTAATTTTTAAAACTACATCTAAGGATCTCGCATGATATAAGGAAAGATTATGATTGATATTATGAAACGTGAATAAGAGGTAGTACCTCAGTTGTGATTCTTGCTATATGCGAGGTGGTACCTCAGTTGTGATTTTTGTTATAAATGAGGTGGTACCTCGGTTGTGATTCTTGTTATTTACGAGGCGGTGCCTCGGTTGTGATTCTTGTTATATATGAGGCGGTACCTCAGTTGGGATTCTTGTTATGTACGAGGTGATACCTTGGTTGGGATTCTTGTTGTGCATCTCAGGTTGAAAAGAGTTATTGGTAAAACACTCCTTGTTGCTTTTATTCTTCCATGTCTTATCAATTTAGCCCGTATTTGAATATGTGGTTCTCTTTAATTGCTTCCTCTATGTTATCTGATGTTTACAATTCTATCTTTAGTCTATGTTATTGACTTGTTTCGTATAATTTATTTCTCCACCTTCTATTACTTCTCGTTATTCTGTTTATTATGTCCTAGTAGGTGTCTTGACCTGGTTTCGTCACTACTCTACCGAGGATAGGCTTGATACTTATTGGGTACCGTTGTGTTTTACTCATACTACGCTTCTACACATCATTTTGTGTAGATCTAGGTACGTCTGCCCGTGTTGAACGTTAGTGTTGATTTGTAGCTATCATCCGGAGAGTTCAAGGTATACCTGCTCGGCATTCGTAAGCCTTGGATTAACCTTCCCTTATCTTTTCATTCTGTTGCATTTCTCATTCAAACAGTGTTTTAGTACACATTTTAAAGTATTCTATAGAGCTTATGACTCAGTTCCACCAATTTTGGGAGAGTTGTGATTGTGATCCTATTTGGAAGCTTATATGAGTTTATCAGTCTTGCTTTAGTATTTCTGTTTAATTATTTTTGTTAAAGTTATTATTAATGTTAGGCTTACCTAGTCTCAATAGCCACGACCACCGGGCTTGCTTTGAGTGTGGTGATTCCCGTCATATGGTGAGAGACTGCCCCAGACTCAGGAGGGGTGTACCTCCATAGACTACTCAGGCTCCAGGAATTCAGTCAAGTCCACAAACTTCACAGGCCCATGGTTACTGCTCCAGTTGCAGCTACACCTGCACAACCAGCTAGGAATGGGGGTCAGGCGGGTAAAGGTTTCCCTAGAGGGGGAGGCCAAGTCAGATGCTATGCTTTTCTGGGTAGGACGGAGGCAGTCGCTACAAATGTAGTCATCACAGGTATGGTTCCAGTTTGTCATAGAGATGCATCAGTCTTATTTGATCTGGGATCCACTTATTCATATGCGTCATCTTACTTTGCTCGGTATTTGGATATATCTTGTTATTCTTTGAGTTCCTGTTTATGTGTCTATGCTTGTAGGAGATTCTATTTGTTGTGGACTGTGTGCATTGGTCGTGTTTAGTTGTTATTGGTGGTTTTGAGACTAGCGTTGATTAATTGTTGCTCAATATGGTAGACTTTGATGTGATCTTGGGCATGGACTAGTTGTCGCCCTATCATGCTATTCTAGATTGTCACACCAAGATTGTGGCATTGGCCATGCCAGGTTTTCCACGGTTAGAGTTGATGGGTACATTGGATTATGTTCCTAGCAGGGTTGCGTCATTTATAAAGGGTCAGCGGATGGTTAAGAAGGGGTGTGATGCCTGTCTAGCCTTTGTGAGAGACGTCAGTGTTGATATCCTACCGTTGAGTCAGTTTCGGTGGTGAAGGATTTCCTAGATGTATTTCCAGCAAATCTTCCGGGCACGCCACCCTATAAGGATATCGATTTTGGTATCACCTTGTTGCCGAGCACTCAGATCATTTCTATTCCACCCTATCGAATGGACCTGGCGGAGTTGAAGGAGTTAAAAGAGTAGTTTCAAGAGTTGCTTGATAAGGGTTTCATTCGGCCTAGTGTGTTGCCTTGGGGTGTGCCAGTTTTGTTTTTGAAGAAGAAGGATGGTTCTACGCACATGTGTATTGATTATCACCAGTTGAACAAGGTTACAATGAAGAATTGATATCCATTATCCATTACAATAAAGAAGAAAGATGGTTCTACGTTCTCAAACATTGATTTGCTGTCAGGGTATCATCAGCTAAAGATTCGGGATCCAGATATTGCAAAGATTGCTTTCAGGACTCGGTTTGGTCATTACGAGTTCCTAGTGGTATCATTTGGTCTGACCAATGCCCCAGCTCATTTATGCACATGATGAACAGTGTATTCCAACCATATCTTGATTCATTCTTCATTGTGTTTATTGACGACATCTTGGTGTACTCCCGCAATCTAGAAGATCATGAGCAACATTTGAGGATCGTGCTCCAGACCTTGAGAGAGAAGAAGTTGTATGCAATATTCTCAAAGTGTGAAGTCTTGCTTGATTCAGTGGCGTTTTTGGATCACGTGGTGTCGAGTGAGGGGAACAAGGTAGACCCGGAAAAGATTGAAGTAGTTCAGAGTTGGCCTAGACCATCTTCAGCTACTGAGATTCGGAGTTCTCTTGGTTTGGCCAGATATTACTTCCATTTCATTGAGGGTTTCTCATCCATTGCTGCACCTATGACAAGGTTGACCCAGAAGGGTGCTCCTTTTAGATGGTCGGAGGAGTGTGAGGCGAGCTTTCAAAAGCTTAAGACTACTTTGACTACAACCCTAATGTTGGTGTTGCCTACGGGTTCAGGGCTTTACACTATGTATTGTGACGCATCACATTTTGGCCTTGGCACTGTGTTGATGCAAGGCGATAGGGTGATTTCCTACGTGTCTCGGCAACTGAAGACCCACGAGAAGAATTATCCGGTCCATGACTTGGAATTGGCAGCTATTGTTCATGCGTTAAAGATTTGGCGGCACTATTTGTACGGTGTCCCTTGTGAGGTCTATACCGACCACCAGAGTCTACACCATCTATTCAAATAGAAGGATCTTAATTTGCGGTAGCAGAGAACGTTAGAGTTGCTTAAAGATTATGATATCACTATTCTATATCATCCCAGGAACGCCAATGTGGTGGCCGCAAGGCAGAGAGTTTGGGCAGTTTGGCATATCTACCGGCATCGGAGAGGCCACTAGCCATGGATGTTCAGGTCTTGGACAACCAGTTTGTTAGATTGGATGTTTCGGAGCCCAGTCAAGTTCTTGCTTGCGTGGTTTCTCAATCTTCTTTATATGATCGCGTCAGAAAGTGTCAGTATGATGCCCCCCATTTGCTTTCCCTTAATGACACGGTACTGTAGGGTGATGCCAATGAGGTTTCTATCAGAGATTATGGTGTTTTACGGATGCAGGACCCGTTATGTGTTCCCAATATAGAAGGGTTGCGTGAGTTGATCCTTCAGGAGGCCCACAATTTGTGGTACTCCATTCATCCGGGTGCCGCTAAGATGTATCAGGATTTGAGGCAGCACTATTGGTGGAGGAGAATGAAGAAAGACATAGTGGAGTATGTAGCTTAGTGCCTAAGTTATCAGCAAGTGAAGTATGAGCATCAGAGACCAGGTGGTTTGCTTTAGAGACTTTAGATTCCTGAATGGAAATGGGAGCGTGTTACCATGGACTTCATTGTTAGGATCCCATGGACTCAAATGAAATTTGACGGTGTTATGTGTAATTGTGGATAGGTTGACCAAGTCGGCTCATTTCATTCCGGTGGTGACTACCTAGTCTTCAAAGCAACTGGCTCAGATCTAAGTCCGCAAGATTATCCTGCTTCGTTGCGTGCCAGTATCTATCATCTCCGACCGGAGCACGTAGTAAACATCGCATTTCTGGAGAGCCATGCAGCATGAGTTACGCACTCGGGTTGAGTTGAGTACAACATTGCACCCCCAGACCGAGCGCACCATTCAGATATTGGAGGATATGTTTCGTGCCTATGTTATGGATTTCAGTGGTTCTTTGGATCATTTCTTGCTGCTTGCGGAGTTTGCCTACAATAACCGCTACCAATCGAGTATTTAGATGGCTTCGTACGAGGCCCTATATGGGAGATGGTGTCGTTTTCCAGTTGGTTGGTTTGAGCGGGGAGAGTCTAGGTTGTTAGGCACAGATTTGGTTTGAGATGCCTTGGAGAAGGTCAAGTTGATTCAGGATTGGCTTCATACAACCCATTCTAGACAGAAGAGTTATGCCAATCGGAGAGTTCGTGATGTTGCATTCATGGTTGGAGAGAAAGTTTTGCTCCGGGTTTCACCCATGAAGGGTGTGATGAGGTACAGGAAGAAGGGAAAGTTGAGCCCTAGGTATATTAGACCTTTTGAGATCTTTGAGAGTATTAGTGACCTACAAGCTTGCATTGCCACCTAGCTTATCTGCAGTTCATCCGGTGTTCCATATTTTTATGCTCTGGAGTATTATAGTGATCCGTCTCGTGCGTTAGACTTCAGCTCAGTCCAATAGGACAAGGATTTGACCTATATTGAGGAGCTTGTGGCTATCTTGGACAGATAAGTTCGGAAGTTAAGATCAAAGAACATTGCTTTGGTGAAGGTTCAATAGAGGAGTCATCCGGTCGAGGAGGCGACATGGGAGACCGAGCACGACATGCGGAGTCGTTATCCTCATCTATTCATCACTTCAGGTATGTCTTTATGCACTTTTGAGGATGAACGTTTGTCTTAAGAGGGGGAGAACGAAACGACCCGACCGACCATTTTGTGTAATTGTGCCGCGTTTCCCCTTTTTATGCTTTACATATGTGTGTTTATGGTTTTATGACTTACGGGGTTGATTAGTTTTGTTCCAGGTAGATTTCGGGTTGATTTGGACTCTCTGATTCTTGGCTTAGAACCCTAAGTTGTTTATGTTGACCAATGATTGACTTTTGTGAAAATAATCCCGGAACAATGCTTTAATGGCTCTGATAGCTTCGTATCATGATTTTGGACTAGGGTATATGTTCGGAATCGAATTCGGAAGTCTGTAGGTTGATTTGTGTTGTTTTGCCAAAATTTGGCAATTTGAACTTGAAAAGCTTGATTGTAGGTTAACTTTTAGCAATTTGAAGTTGAAAAGCTTGATTGTAGGTTAACTTTTAGCAATCGGGTTCGGAATTTGATTTTTGGAATTGGAATAGGTCCGTTATGTTATTTAGAACTTATATGCAAAATTTGGTATCATTTGGAGATGAATTGACATGATTCGGACGCTTAGTTAGAACTCTAGAGGTTCTTGAAATTTACTTTAAAATTCATGCATTTTGGTGTTCTATTCGTAGTTCTAGATGTTATTTTTGTGTTTTGATTGCACGAGCGAGTTCGTATGATGTTTTTGGGACTTGTATGGATGTTTGGTTTGGAGCCTCGAGGGCTCGAATGAGTTTCGGACATGATTCAGAATGGTTTAAAATGAAAAACTTGCATTAACCGGTCTGGAATTAGGTTACTAATAAGGGGGTTGGGGTTTGACATGGAATTGCTGGTATGCTGGTGCTCAGTTATCGCAATTGCGAGCACCAGCCTCGCAATTGCGAAGGTGGTAGGGGGTGGTCAGATGTCGCAAATGCGACTTCCCCTTCGCATTTTCAAAGTCAGCAGGCTTGAGGGCTGGTTCGCAATTATGATCATTTGGTTGCATTTGCGATTGTTGCCAGCTTCGCAACTGTGAAGCCTTAATCGTAATTGTGACTTTTGTTGAGGCTGTCAGGGTTCACAAATGCGACTCACGATTCGCAATTGCGAGGGTTCGCATTTCGCAAATGCGAACCCTATGTCACAAATGCGATATCTAAGGGCTGGGATGTCGGGATTTCACCTAATTTCTCCCATTTTAAAACCCTAGACTCGGTAGGAGGCGATTTGGAGAGGGGATTTTCATATACAAACATTGGGAAAGTGATTCTAATCAATTTCCAACTATATTTCATCAATATATCTTAGATTTAACATCAAAATTATGTGAATCAAAGTGAAAATTTGTGAAACTTCGTCAAGTTTTTGATAAATAAGAATTTGAGTTTTGAGAGTCGATTTGGACTCGGATTTTGAAACTGATCACATATAAGAACTCGTGGTGTTATGCGTAGTCTGAATCAACCTTTTGACCCGTGTTTTGACCGGGCAGACCTCGAGTTGACTTTTGTTGACTTTTTGGGAAAAGTGTAAAGATTATAGCTTTATCTATTTTAATTGTTTCCCTTGCATTGTTTGATGATATTAAGTCAATTTTAGTTAGATTTAAGCCGTATGGAGGCTAATTTTAGGGAAAATCTATTTCCGAGGGTTGAGTTAGCCTAGTTGAAGTAAGTATCTTGCCTAACTTTGTGTGGGAGAGCTACCCCTTAGGAATTGCTTTTTATGTGCAAATTGTGTTATGTGGAAATCGCGTACGCAAGTTGATGAATGGGTACACGGGTTATATGTTATATTTGACCGATTTAAGTTATTTAAACTCTTTCCATGATTTTAATTGAATTTTCACATCATGTTTTAATTCTCATGGTCAATTTACTCTTACTTGTGTTAGTCTATCCTTACATGCCTTATTTGACTTTGTTAACACTTGTTTTACATCATACTTGATACTTTGCTCTTATGTTTTAGTTGAGGTTAGTACTTTCCTTATTGCCCTACTACATCCTTAATTGTTGATTTACTTGTAATTGAAGTTGTTATTTTGTGAAATATCCTCTTCTTGAGTTATTGCTGTTGAAGTTGTAAAAGCCATTTGTAAGGCCCCGGAAAATTTCACCTAAATCCCAGGGTTTCGTGGTGCCGAGGTGGGCTAATGAATTTGAGAACGGTGCAGACTATTTGGGTTGAATGGAGTGTTGTGGAGTTGAAGAATAAAATTGTTGCAGAACAGGGTATTTCTGCTATCCATTATATGATCTCAGAACTAATTTGCAGACCGTAGATCAGCTGCAGAGTGAAGCAGAGAAATGGACAAATTTTGGAGGCTGTTTTGCGGTCAATTATGCAACTACATAACCGTTTTGCGGGCCACACATCCGTCGTAGAAGCCAGCATGAGAAATTTCAGAAGGAGGTTCTACGGTCCTTCATGTGACCGCAGAATTGGTCTGCAGATCGCAGGCCTGTCGCATACCTGCACAGAAATGTCCAATTCCGGAGGGCCATTATGTGGTTCATTTTGCGGAAAGTAGAAGAGTTATGCGGTTGCATGGCTTCATTTTTTCTAATTTCATAACCCGACCCTATTTCGATATATAGTCGGTAGGGACCATTTGTAAAGAGAAAGTTTGATATTTCTAGAGAGAGGAAGTGCTATAGAGTGAGAAGGGAAGTCCCTAAGCTAATTTCTCATCAATCCTTGCTCAAAGGTTGGAGAATTCACAAGTAAAACTCATAAGGTCTTCGTCCAAGAGGTAAGATTCTAGCCCTAGCCTTCAATTTCGAAAGTTGGGTTGGAAACATGTAATGGGGAAGAAGGTTTTAAGGTTAACAGTTGTTATTTATGCATGCTTGTGAAGGTGTTAGGGAGGTTGTGGAGTAATAGTGGGTGGCCTATTGAAATGGGGATTGATTGTGGGGTAAAGGAACCCACCATAGGAGGACCTTGAAACCTTAATGCACACCTAGTGCTTGATAAAATGCTCAAATGAGCTGAAACCCCATGTATCTTCCTAATTATAGTTGAATTTTGTCGTGTATTTAGTTAGATTGAAGTCTCTAGGAGTTTCGAAACCTTGTAGTAATTCAAGGAATCTCAAACAAGGTATGTTGGCTAAACTTCTCTTGTAAAATCGATTTCCATGACGTCCTCGTAAGTTGCGATTGTGGTTGGCTCAATTTGTTATGTCTCATGTCCCAAGCACTTCCCAAGAGATTTGATAATTCTAAAATGATTTTGTGTTGAAAGATGCATGTACCCGAAATGTGTCCCAAATATTTCTATTATATCATGATCCCCTCCGAGGATGTAATCTAGTATGATCAATGTACAAAGGTGTTGTGCTTTAAAAATCAGCTTTCAATTGCAAGCTAGTATACATAATTATTTGAGAGAAACTCCATGTGCCTAAGATTCTTGTTTGCTCATATGTGTGCTTAAAGTTTTGATTTGAAATTCTCTTATTGATGATAATACATGGTAACACATGAAAGTTATAGGGTGCGTATGGAATGTGAAATACGACTGATGTGCCGAGAATGACTTTAAAATTGTGGCACTATTGCCAATGAAAATGAAAAGATGTGTGAAAGATTATGAAATGAGTTGTAAACCCTCTATATAATAAATGCTTTGGGAGTATTGTTTAGTCACCGAGGAAGGGTAGGTTGAAATAACCTAACCCCGAAACTACACGTACCGGTGTAGGAGTGAGTGAGGGGTAAAATCCTCTGTGAGGTGGTGAGAGTTTTTTCTTGAATACGGGAGGAGATTGATGTGTTGAGATAATTCCCCTTAAATGGGATGAGATGATTGCTAGCAAAAATGTGAGGTGACGTCGACCCACACAGCATTGTGGCGAGACGGCTTAGCCTATTAGGCTGAGATCGGACGCCACGCCACGTACATGGTGGTATTGTGAGTGGACGTCTCGGGTTGAGATGACTTAGCTGATCGGGCTGAGATCAGACTTCATGTTAAAAGCACGGTAGTGTTTCGGTACTAAAAATCTCCCAACTTAAAATGTTGAAACTTGCTTGAAATTTACCCTTTCTCCTAATTTGATACTTTAATATTGTTTGAGGCCCTCATTGATTCCATGTTTCTTTCTTATCGTACTGTTACTCGTTCTATTGAGGGGGTGTTTAGTTTTTCATACTAGTACTATTTCATATGTACTAACGTCCCTTTTGCCAGCAGTGCTGCATCTTTAATGGATACATGTGGTTCAAAAGCAGGCAACATTGAGCAGTGATAGCAGTACACCCTCTCCTCAGCTGACTTGGTGAGCCCCACTTCATTCTGGGGTCTTGTATCTCTTGTCCTTTGTGTATAGCATTTTGATGTATAGCCGGGGCCTTGTTTCCGGCGCTATCATAACACTCTTTTGTTTTTGTTAGAGGCTCTGTAGACATAGTGTGGGTTGTACCTTATTTTGGGAAAGTTAAACTAAAAATGTTGTAATTGTATCACATGTTCCACTTCAACTATGATTGTATGATGTACTATTTTAAAGACTTGCTAATGTTGCAACTTATGGAAATGAACTGGTGTTGTTCATATGACCTCTTACTGTTTAATGAATGAAATGTATCTCCTCTTTATTCATGGGTGAGTTGGGTAGATGACGTTGTGCAGGCTTGCTCGGCCGGTGGATCTCAGTTTAGCGCCGATCGCACTCCTAAGGTTGGGGCGTGACACCGTTATCACATTGAGGCGAAGCTGTTAATTGTTGAGATGTCTCCCTTCTTGAGCAATTCAAATTCGTTGTTATTGTTGATATTCCATTGTTATTGTTGATGTTGATATTCTTGAAAACATTATGGTTGAGCCATGGGCTATTGTTGTGGAAACATCGATATTGTTGATTATTGGCAAGTTATGGCATATGGACACTTGTGGTGCGAGTTGTGATTATGTTATGATATTAATACGCATGTGGTGGTAAGGCTTGGGGTTGATACGTATGCTGTGAGATAAGGTGGCTTTATAAGCGTGTTGCTAGTAGGGGAACTACTTGAAGCCATGCGATGTGATAAGGTGGGCTAAAATGCGGGTAGCTATTTTCGGAAAAAATTATTTTTAAAACTAAATGTAAGGCTCCCGCAGTGATATAAGGAAAGATTGTGATAGAATATGTAAAAAGTTAACACAAGGTGGTACCTCGGTTGTGATTCTTGTTATAAACGAGGTGGTACCTCAGTTGTGATTCTTATTTTATACGAGGCGATACCTTGGTTGTGATTCTTGTTATATAAGAGGCGATACGTCGATCGTGATTCTTGTTGTGTACGAGGCGATACCTTGGTTGGGATTCCTGTTGTGCATCTCAGGTTGAAAATATTTATTGGTGAAACACTCTTTGTTGCTTTTATTCTTCTTGTCTTATCAGTTTTGTCCGTATTTGGCTATTGTGCTTCTCTTTAATTTCTTCCTCTATATTATCTCCATGCTTACAATTCTGTCTTTAGTCTATGTTATTGAATTGTTTCGTATCATTTATTTCTCCACCTTCCATTACTTCTCGTTATTATGTTTTTATTCTATTTATTATGTCCTAATAGGTGTCTTGACCTGGCCTTGTTACCCTACCGAGGTTAGGCTTGATACTTCCTGGGTATCGTTGTGGTGTACTCATACTACGCTTCTGCATATCTTTTTGTGCAGATCCAGGGATGTTAGTGTTGATTTGTAGCTGTCATCCGGAGATTTCAAGGTGTACCTGCTCGGCGTTCGTAGGCTTCAGAGTCACCTTTCCTTATCTTTTCATTCTGTTGGATTTCTCATTCTGACAGTGTTGCAGTTGATATTCTTAATTATTTTGTAGAGCTTAGGACTCAGTTCCACCGGTTTTCGGAGAGTTGTGATTGTGATCCTATTTGGAAGCTTATATGAGTTATTAGTCTTGCTTTAGTATTTCTATTTGTTTATTTCTGTTAAGTTATTATTAATGTTATACTTGCCTAGTCTTAGAGACTCGGTGCCATCACAACATCCTAAGATGGGAAATTTGGGTCGTGGAAGTTGATCAAACTTTTATGTGCTAACACAGATTGTTTCTCTTGGTAGCATACAGACATGACAACTGTTGATACTCAATTTTATCCTCATAGTTTGCCTATTAACCTTTGTGGGTTGTTATATTTTTATAATATGTTTTTAGTATTTTAAGTATTATTTATAAGATTTTTTCCTGCATTATTGCTCAATGAAATACTTAAAATATCATTTTATCATTTTATTATAGCATTTCTAAATTTTTATAATCTTTTCATTCTATAATATATGTGTTTGGATTGATTTTAACATTTTACAACAACAACAACAACAACAACATACCAAGTATTATCCCACACCGTGGGGTCTGGGGAGGTAGTGTTTGCGCAGACCTTACCCTTAGCTTGTGAGGATAGCGGGGCTGTTTTCAATAGACCCTCGACTCAGGAAAGCATGAGCACCACATTAATGAGAAATATAGACAAGAAGGGAAATACCAAAAAGCCATATAAAAGCATAACAAAAATAACAAGATAGTACGGTGATCAACAATGAAAGAAAACAATGGTTAGTCATAAAAACCTATTACCAACAGAAACAGAGAATGCGTGCCAATACTACTATTATGAACACTCTATACTACCTACTTTACTATTCTGATCCTCGACCTCCTCCATACCTTCCTATCTAGGGTCATGTCCTCGGTTAGCTGAAGCAACACCATGTCTTGCCTAATCACCTCTCCCACCTCTTCTTTGGCCTACCTCTACCTCTCTGTAGGCCCTCCAATGTCAACCTCTCACACCTCCTCACCGGGGTGTCTGTGCTCCTCCTCCTCACTTGATCAAACCACCTAAGCCGCACTTCCCGCATCTTGTCCTCAATAGGGCCACACACACCTTGTCACGAATAACCTCATTTATGATCCTATCTAACCTAGTGTGCCCGCATATCCATCTCAACATCCTCATCTCTGCTACCTTCATCTTCTGGACATGAGCTATTTTGACTGGCCAATACTTAGCCCTATATAACATCGTTGGCTTGACCACCACTCTGTAGAACTTACCTTTAAGTTTCGATGGCACCTTTTTGTCTCACAAAACACCGAAGCGAGTCTCCATTTCATCCATCCCGCTCCAATAAGATTTGTGACATCTTCATCAATCTCCCCATCCCCTTGAATAATAGACACAAAGTGCTCAAAACTTCCTCTCCTAGGGATGACCTGTGAGTCCAGCCTCACCTTCCTTCCCTTCCTTAAGTCTCGCCACTGAACTTACATTCCAAGTATTCTGTCTTGGTCCTGCTCAACTTGAAACCTTTAGACTCCAGGGTCTGCCTCCATACCTCTAATTGCATGGTCACACCATCTCGCATCTCATCAATCAATACAATATCATCTGCAAATAGCATGCACTACGGCACCTCCCCTTGGATGTGGCATGTCAGCACGTCCATCGCTAGAGCAAACAAAAAGGGGTTGGGTGCCGACCCCTGATGCGACCCCATCATAACCGGAAAATGGTCCGAGTCCCCACCCACCATCTCGGGTATTTTCTTGATCATACATCTCCTTAATCAACCTAACATATGCAACATGTACACCTCTAGCCTCCAAACATCTCCACAAAACCTCCCTCAAAACTTTATCATACGCCTTCTTTAAGTCGATGAACACCATATGCAAATCCTTCATTCTCTCCCTATACTGTTCCATCAATCTCGTAACAAGGCGGATGGTTTGTGTAGTCGAACGCCCCAGCATAAACCCGAACTGGCTCTCGAAAATAGACACACTCCTCCTTACCCTTAGCTCTACCGCTCTCTCTCAGACTTTCATAGTATGGCTAAGCAACTTGGTACCCCAATAGTTATTGCAACTTTGGATGTCATCCTTGTTCTTGTATACAGGAACTATCGTACTGCACCTCCACTCTTCGGGCATCTTCTTCATTCTAAAAATGACATTAAATAACCTAGTGAGCCGCTCCGGGCCTGCCTTGCTCGCACTCTTCCAAAACTCCACCAAGATTTCATCTGGCCCGGTCGCTTTAGTTTGCCCCTGCTCATCTTATGCATAGCCCCCTCAACTTCATCAACTCTAATCCTCCTACAATACCCAAAGTCACAACGACTCCCAAAGAGTTCCAAATCACCCATTACAATGCTCCTATCCCCCTCCTCGTTCAAAAGACTATGGAAGTAGGTCTGCTATCTGCGATGAATAAACCCCTCATCCAACAAAACTCTACCTTCTTCGTTCTTGATGCACTTCACTTGGTCCAAGTCATGCGCCTTCTTTTCTCGCGCCTTGGCTAACCTGAACAACCTCTTATCCCCACCTCGGCCCTCGAGTTCCTCATACAAATAACTAAAAGCTGCAGTCTTGGCTGCCGTAACTGCTAGCTTTGCCTCTTTCTTAGCCAACTTATAATGCTCCCTATTCGCCCTCTGCTCCTCCTCATCTACACTTTCCACTAGCTTCAGATATGCTGCTTTTTTGGTTTCCACTTTTCCTTGCACCTCTCCATTCCACCTCCAGTCTCCCTTGTGACCACTAGAGTAACCCTTTGAGACCCCTAATACCTCTCTCGCGGCTTCCCTAATGCACTGCGCAGTCGTGATCTACATAGCGCTTGCGTCCCCACTACTCATCCAAGTCCCCATTGTCAACAGCTTTGCCACCAATTCCTGTGCTTTAGCTTCCGTCAAGGCTCCCCACTTGATCCTATGTTGGCTATACATCGCTCTCCTCCTCCTCTTCCTCGTGATCTCAAGGTCCATCACCAGGAGCCGATGAAGGGTCGAGAGGTTCTCACTCGGGATGACCTTGTAATCCGCGCAAAGACCTCTATTGGACTTCCTGTAGAGTAAATAATCAATTTGAGTCTCAGCCACCGAACTCCGAAAGGTGACCAAGTGCTCCCTCTTCTTCGAGAAACTCGAGTTTGCTATTACCAAACCAAGTGCTCTAGCAAAGTCCAGCAGAGATGTTTCTCCTCCTTTTCTATCTCCAAAACCAAACCCACCATGCACATCATCATACCCCCCCAGACGTTGCTCCAATGTGGCCGGTGAAATCTCCTCCTATGAAAAGCTTCTCGGTATGCGGGATACCACGCACCATCTCATCCAAATCCTCCCAGAAACGCCTTTTGACTTCCTCATCCAAGCCTGCTTGGGGTGCGTACGCACTGATTATGTCCAAAGTAAAACCTCCAACAACTAGCTTAATAGTCATCAGCCTGTCATTCACCCTCCTAACCTCCACCACTAGTTCATGGAGGTCATTATCAACCAAGATACCTACCCCATTCCTGCCGCTACCCTCCCAGAATACCATAATTTGATCCTGTCCACATTTCGTGCCTTATCTCCTGCCCACCTAGTCTACTGTACACAAGCTATATTAATCTTCCTTTTCTCGAGAATCTTCGCTAACTCTACAAATTTTCGAGTCAAAGTTCCTATGTTCCAAGACCCCACTCTCAGCCTAGTAGCTCCCTTAGCCCTCTTACCCCCTTACCCCCGCGCTGACACCCCCGAGGACAAGACCTTACCCTACCATCGTTTACCAAAGCCACTATAATCTAGGAGTCACTACGTAAGCACTATCCCGAAAACAATCGACAAAAATAAAATGAATTACCGAAATATAATCTACCACTAAAGGTCGCAAAATAGGTGAAGAAAAAGAATAAAGGAACTAGCGGGAACTATACTCCACAACTAAAAATCAGAAGAACAGGTGAAGAAATAAAATAAAGGAACTAAAGAAAACTATAATCTACAACTAAAGAATAGAAAAATAGGTAAAAAAAAATACAATAAAAGAGCTAAAGGGGACTATAATCTACAACTAAAGGTCAAAAAAAAATGTGCAAAACTAGATCAGAACTACTAGGGGATATATGAAATAAAGATTCAAAACATAGATGTAAACAGGTAGATAACAATATAAACAAGTAGGCAAAGCTATCACTAATGATAAATAATTTACCTATTATTTTCTTAAAATGATTTTATGACTAACTAATTGGTCAAAGTATTTACTTATATTTTATAATATTTGAAGTGCATTCTTTGGTATTTTATAGCCCTTTCTATGATTTTATTATATTTTATATTATTTATGCTTTATTTACAATAATAGCCTATACTTTCCACAAATTATATTTATTAATTTGTGTATGTCAAAATAATATTCATACATTTTTATAATCATAATTCATTATTTTTAAGTCTTTAATTTCATAACTGGCATTTTTACATATTTGTTAAATATTTTGTATAATTTATTTACTTAATTTCCTGTATTTTTAAAAACCAGCCCAATAGTAGGTTAAATCTTGGACCAAAGAGGCCCAAAACATTTGACTCAACACCCCTGAGCCCAATACCATGCGACCCAGCATCCCACACCGAACCGGATGACCCGTTAGCCATCCCTTTTTCATTTTAATCTCCAACCGTTGATCTTAAATGATCAACGGCCCACAACAACTCCCCTCTTTTCTTATTTTACCCGACCCCAAATCCTAAATCATTTTCCCCTCTCACCAGCCGCCTCTCTTCTCTCTTCACCTCTCTCCTTCACTTCTGAAACCTAGCCGCCTCAAGTCAAGAACTCTGGCCTATATCTAGGATAATATGGAAATCCTCCGTATCACCTTTCCTTTTCCTAGTCTAACAATGATTCTTCCCCGTTTTCTTGATATTGTTCACTTGGTACTGAGGTATCTATGGAAGTCAATAATCGGGAGGTTGGTTTGGCTCCGATTCTGGATAGTTACCATATTCTTAACTTGATACACCCAAAACAAGGTCGCATGGGTTTGATTTAACGGGATTCTTGGCTATTTTGATCCCCTGTCAAGTTAGGATTTGCTCGATTTTACCCTAATTTAATTTGGAATCGGCTTGCACGATATTGTTTCCTAATTATATGGTTTGATTGATTCTTTTCCTTTTTTGATTCTGCAAAGCTGCTCTCAAGTCTTCCAACAGGCTAACCCTTCCTGACTAGGCATAGTCAAGTGATATTCTTCAGTAATCCACACAAAGTACTTGGGCATACACTATGCGTTTTGTCCTAAATCCATCGTGATCAAGTCACTCCACTCGTCTTGAAGTTGTCTTACACTTGGAATTGGAATTTGTCCATTGTAATCATCCTCATACGAAGCCATTCGGGATCAAAGGGGTATGTCTTGGACCAGACCGAACTATCTCAGGACTCTCAGTGGTGCATACGGCTGAATTTCTTCCAAACCCATCAGCTCCATAAAATATTTCTCTGCCCCCCCCCCCTGACGATTACTCTGTCTCTTACCCAAAAAAGCTTCTAGTTGATGAAATCTCCTGTTAGGTGAGTTAAAATCTCCCGCCATTCTTCTTGGCCATGTGGTGCCTCCCAGTACCTCATTCTCTCTTCCTGACTGCGAATCATATTTGAAAGAAATGCTCCGTAACCCATATTTGCAATAGCAGGTTGAACCTTTAAATAAATCATATCCCTTTGAACATGTTGATAGTGCCCTGAACATCTCTGCCAACAGCACGGGGACAAGAGTGATCTGCAAATTGCCCCAGATTGTGACTAAGACCAGAGGTAGCACATTGATGTTGATCCGCCCCTTTTGTTGTGGAAAAAATAGAAGCCCCAGTAATGCCAAGGAGAATTTCAAGGGGGGGAAGGCTCTCCCACGTTTCTCTGTCACATTGAATCTCCTCAAGATGTAGATCATAGCTCTTCCGATGCCCAAATTTATCTAACAACTAGTCTAGACTTATCCACCCGTATTCGATGTTCCTTAGGTTCTTATTGCTCTTCAACCCCAATGAATAGAGAAATTTATGACCCGACAAGATAACTGGAAAGATAGGATTTTGTCCGGTGAATGTCAACTCAGTAAAGGTGGTAATTTCCTGGAGCGTTGGTGTTTGCTCACATTCGACAAACTTAAAAACCGCCTTGGCTGGATCCCAGAATACTATCAACGACCTGGTAAGTACTCTATCGGCTCGGACGTTCATCAATGCAGTCAGTGCCCTGAGATGTTTCCTAAATCCATCTCTATGTTCTTGTCGGATATTTCTCCACCATTGTTTCAGCTTATGGGGCGCTCCCATGACCATGTTAATTTCAAGGATGTTGGGGTTGATTTCCATCTAAAAGAGAAGAAAAGGCTACGCAAGTATTTTGCTCCGAATCCTTAGTGTCTTAATCTGGATTGATTTGTCATTTCACAGAAGGCATTGTAATGACCCGACCATTAGTTTTGAGCTCTAGATTGTCGTGGTGGTTTGAGGCCTGAGTAGCTTCACTTCATGTTTTATGACTTGTACATATGGTCAGAATTGAATTTCGAGAAGTTCGGAGTTGATTCGGAAGGAAAATTCTCAATTCAGAAGCTTTAAGTTGGAAGAGTTAATCTAGGTTTGACTTTTGAGTTAATGACCTCATAATTGGGATTTGAAGGTTCTAATAGGTTCATATAATGTTTCAAACTTGGGCGTACATTCGAGTTGAGTATCAGGTGGTTCGGGAGCATTTCGGCGCTTATTATGGGGAGTTGGCATTTTGAAGGTTTAGAATTTTCCAAGTTTGATTTGAAGTGGAGTTTGATGGTATTGATGTCCGTTTGAGATTCTGAGCCTTGGAATAGGTTCATATTATTATTTTTGACTCGTACGTAAATTTTGGCATCATTCCGGGATGTTTAGATATAATTCGGATGTGTTCGTCGAAGTTTGAAGCTTTGAAAGATGAAAGAAAGATTTTGATCATCGATTTGCGATTTCTATGTAATTCTTGGTGTTTCGAGCCTTTGAATAAGTTTGGAAAAGGTATTGGGACTTGTTGGTGTGATTGGATGGGATCCCGAGGGCCTCGGGTGTGATTCAGAGTGCTTTCAGATCATTTTTCCTTGTTTTGCAACTGCTGGTGCTAGTGTCTAGTTTTGTTCTTTCCTAACGCGAAGGGTCTCACGCGTTCGCGTAGAAGATTTTTTGCTTCTGGGAATTTTTTCATCACAAACACGACACAGGGGCCACGAACACGGAGAAAAAGCTAAGGTTCCCTTAGCGAACGCGATAGGGAGTAGCAAACGCATAGAAGGATGGTGAGCTACGGGCCTGGATGTGTAAAGCTTTCGCGAACGCGACTAAGTGACCGCAAAAATGCAAAACATCAGGATCTGGAGGCATCGCGAACACAAAGAAGGATTTTTGGACTTCACGATCGCGAGGGTACTTTCACGATGGCGAATAGGAAGGGCCTGGGCAGACTTCAGTTTATTTCGAGTTTTGGCTCATTTCTTCTACTTCTCACATGGTTTGGGCAATATTTGGAGCGCTTCAAAGGGAGATTTTCATCATCTATTGCAAGGTAAGTAATTCCCACATATTGTAAGTTAATTACGTGGATTCTACAAGGATTTAGCATGGAAATTTTTGGAAATTGTTCGATTATAAGGAAAAACCTAGAGATCATATTTTTTGATTTTGACCACAAAATTGGACATGGAATTTGGAATAAATCATATATTTGAGTTCGTGACATTATGGGTAAAGTTTATCTTCAAAACTTTTCGGAATCCGGACACGTGAGCCCGATGGTTGACTTTGTTGACTTTTCGAGCGGAGTTGAAAATTATTATAAATTAATTAATTATGAGGGTTGGTGTATATGTTTATTGGATTGCATGTTGTTTGGCTAGTATTTGAAAATCGAGGAGTTAGAGAGGCATTGGAGAATTTCGGAAAGAGGTACGTCTCCTGTCTAACCTTGTGAGGGGAAAACTATCCTGTAGTTGTGTATTTGTTATGTGCTACTTGTTGTGGGGGCCATGTATGCACGATGTGACAAGTGTCCATACGTAGCTAATGTCATGTTTATGTCCGGGTAGACTTAGGACTTTATCATGTAACATTTGTATTATTTGAAATTCAACTTGTTAGTTTAATTACCTAAGACTTTTAAATGACATGTGATTAGAGATCATGTTAGATCGAATCTCATTACCTTGAGTTGTTGGCAAGATATTAAAAAATTGGTAAAAAGTCATGATTACTTTATGTTCCCGTTTACAAACACATAGCCCGTAGTTCGATAAGTTTCTTCTCTATCTGGGGATCGGGCCGAACGCCTTGGCAATATATATATATATATATATATATGATATGCATCCATGATCGGACCATACGACCTCAGCGGTGTATGTACACGACTATATGGATCGAGCCGAATGACCTCCACATAATTCGTGCGTAAAATTGCTAGGAGTCCGAATACACACGAGATTACCCTCTTGATTGGGGACATGGAAATTACATTCTCTTGTGACCGGAGATCAGATATTTATTTGACGATTCTTATTTGTTGAGATGGCATGTGGTATATGGAAATTTTAGATTGATATTCCGTTAAAGGCTCCCATTGATTACTATTTTTTTTTAATTCTATTGATCCTGTTATATTTCATGCCTGCTTATGATTCATGCATCTTATTTATTGGACCACTAGAAAGTGTCGATGTTGACCCATAGTCACTACTTCTCTGGGTTTAGGCTAGATACTTACGGGGTACACATTGATTTACATATCTATGCTACACTTTTGCACTAAATATGCAGGATCTAATAGGTTCCTTTGATGGTCATCTTGCCGCGTTGGCGTAACTGTTGAGAGGACTTCAGGGTGAGCTGTATTTTATGCTACGCACCGCAGCCCTCAGAGTCTCCATCTTATTTATTTACTTTATCCTGTCTATTTTATATTCCAAACAGATATTGTATTATTATTGTACTCCTTAGTAAATGCTCATGCACATGTGACACTGGTTTTTGGGATACTCTAATGGTTGTTTATGATTCGACTTGATATTAATATCTTTATTTATATTTTACTAATATTCCAAGTATTCATGACTTTTTTAAAGGCATTGAATTCTTTACTTAATAAAACTTATGACTCCAAAAATAACAAAATGAATAATTGAATTGATAGCTCAAGGTTCGTAATGTTATTTGGAACTTGTGTGCAACATTTGAGGTGATTCCGAGTTTTTTAGACGTGTTCGGCGTATGTTTGAGATTTGAAATAGTTTATTAAGTTCGAATTGAGGTGCGATTCATGATTTTCATGATATTTTTTGGGATTGTGTCACGACCTGATTATCACCATAGGTCGTGATAGCACCCAATGCTACAGTTAGGCAAGCCAACAATTTAATCAACACGATAATCGATGGTTCATGACATATTTTAAAATAATGATAAAATAATTAAGTGAGATTTGCTCTATGTTTATAGAAAATATTAAATTATCTTCAAAATTAAAATATGAACAAAATGCAATACCGAATGACGTACCAAAAATACATCCAAGATTAATAGACTAAATTCCTGAAACGCGGTATCACAAGTGCATGAGCATCTACTAGAATATACAATACTACTACATCAACTGTCTGGAAATACAAAAATAGGAAAAATGCAATAAATGAATATGATGGGGACTCTGTGTGTTGCAGATCGTAACATGGAATGCAACTCACCACAAAGTCTCCTCAACATGAGTGCCTACGCGCTTGGGTGACCACCAGAAATACTTGTCCTAATGCATGCACAATTAGTGCAGAAGTGTAGTTTGAGTACATATATCAACTCCTACTCAGTAAGTATCAAGCCTAACCTCGAAGAAGAAGTGATGGGGGGTCGACATCGACACTTACTAGAGGTATAATAAAAAAGTACAATAAATGTAGGCAGGTATGAAGCATGGCAAGTAAAAGCAACGAAGCAGATGTATGTGTGTATCATGATCTTCCACAAAAAAGTATATAATTAGTCCTCAATTGCCATATACTACCTCGAATGGAATACATAATGATCAATACAAAATAAAATATCACATCTCATGTTAGAAAGACTCATAAGTACGTTGACTCCTTATCAAATATTACGCACGATTCTGCCGAGACAAACGACCTGATCTTATAAGAGTGATAGTACAATATCCTGTTGTGGCATACGACCCGAACACATAAGAATATGTTACATGATACTACAGAGGCAAATGGCCCAATCCCATAAGAAGATGTGAAATGATACTGCCGAAGCGAACGACCCGATCCCATAAGATGTGTTACATAATACCGCCGAGGTGAATGGCTTGATCCCATAAGAGTATTGTTGAGGCGTTTAGCCCGATCCTATAAGAATATGTTACATGATACTTCTGAGGTGACCGACCCGATCATAATAATATGTCACATAATACTGCCGAGGCGAACGGCCCGATCCCGTAAGAGTAATGCTACCTCAGAATTCGACGATTCTTGTTGCTATGGTTCCGTAATTACGATGCAGATCTATGGTTCAATCGAATCACAAATCAAAGATCGTTTTCTCAATATGGCACCCTTTATGCTATATTGCTAGCTTCGCTTCCTTGTTCTTGTGGCAGCATTGAAGGGATATTTCGTGGTCAATTAAGGGCAAATTGGAGTTGTTCTTTCTGTTTAAAGACTAAGGAGTCGTGGAATTTTCGTAGCTTGAGGTTGGGAAGTATATACAAGGTATGTGAGGCTGTCCCTTTCCTTCTTTTGCACGACTCTGATTGTACATAATGCAATGAACAAGCCTCCAAAGATACTCTACTCTTAGAAGGTAGTAGTACTTATATTGTTTCCCCTCTTATTGGGGGGGGG
>MCJB01031122.1:71556-120044 GCA_002018475.1 Nicotiana obtusifolia
TGCCTCCGCATCCCTAACGCGAACGAGATAATAAATGTAACCCTTTGAGATCATCTTCCTTGCCTTAAGATAGGAAATAAACATACCTTTCGGCGTAGCAATGTTCCCCTTCCATTCGATGACGGGTTCACCAGGAAACTGAAACCTAACCATCTTCGTACGACAATCAACATTTGCATAGCATGAGGACAACCATTCCATTCCCATTATCACATCAAAATCAACCATTTCTAACTCAAATAAATTTGCCGAGGTTTGACGACTACAAATCATCACTATACAACCTCTATATACCCTTCTAGCAATCACTAATTCTCCTATCGGAGTAGATACCGCAAGTGGGTTACTTATTAATTCAGGTTCGACGCCAAACGTTTTAGCCACAAAGGGTGTAACATATGATAATGTAGATCTCGGGTCAATCAACACATATACATCATAAGAAAACACACACAATATGCCTGTAACAACATCCGGAGATGACTCGAGATCCTGCCGACCTACTAGAGCATAGGTTCGATTTTGAGTACCACTCGAACTCGGCACTGCACCTCTACCTCTACCACGACATGTCGGCTGCTGAAAACCCCGTGCTGGAGGTTGAACTAATGAGGAAGAACTAGCCAAAGATCCAATCGGCTGAGCCATAACACCACCTCCTCTGTTAGGACAATCCCGCCTCATATGGCCAGGCTGTTCGCAAGAATAGCATACATCAGTACATCGATGACACAGTCTAACGTGGGCCTTGCCGCACTGATAACAACGAGGTGTTGGGGGTCTCGTCTGACTAGTATCCCTATGATATTGTGAGCCTGATGCCCGCGAACCCTGGCCTGAAACAGAATAGGTAAATTGATCATACTGAGGCCTCTGAAAGCATGGAGGAGCACTAGTTATAGATGGCGCCAAGCTCCTCGAAGACTGGGGTCTGACACTACCTTGGAAGTCACCAGAATACCCCGCAAATCTCGCCCTCTTATGCTGGCCCCTATCCTGCTCCCTGTCTGCTCTTTGCTGGCGCTTATGATCCTCTAGTGTCTGGGCATAAGCCTGAATACGGGAAATATCCATGCCCTCTATCAAGGAGGCTGTCGTGCACTCATTTATCAGATATGGTCCCAATCCGTTCACGAACAGGTGCACCCTATCGCTCATCTCGGCCACTATAAGGGGAGCATACCTTGCTAAAGAATCAAACTGCATACTATACTCTCGCACACTCATATTACCCAGTTGAAGGTTCAAGAACTTATCAGCTCTAGCTCGTCATATCTCAACTGGCAGGTAGTGACAAAGAAACGCCTCGGAAAATTCCTTCCACACAGGTGGGCGAGCATTCGCACCCCTGGATCTCTCCCAACTATCATACCAGAAAACTGCTAAATCCCGTAGCCGATAAGAAGCCAACTCTACTGCCTCCGTATCACTAGCATGCATAACCCGCAGTGTACGATGAACCTGATCAATAAAAGTCTGCGGGTCCTCCTTGGGGTCTGATCTGGTAAACACGGGAGGATCTAGATTAATAAAATCCCGAACTCTCGCACTAACCGGTTTATCAATAACACCGGTATTCTGCCTCTGAGCCTGAGCAGCTACCAAGCTAGTCAACAACTGTACCGCATATCCTGGTCTGTAGTACAAGATGGAGGAACTGGAGATGCTGGGTGCCTTCTTATATCCTTTGGAGGAGAAGGAGTAAATGAGGTCTGAGACGGCATCTCCCTCTGAGGCTCACTATGGCCTGCTCTGGCGGGAGGCACCTGACTGGTACCCTCTCCCCCAGCTGTATCAAGGCGTCTACTAATCACTTGCTTCCTAGTTGTGGGCATCGCTGAAAAGAACATGGTGAATATTAGAGACAAATACTTACGACTCAGCTCTACGCACAATCTAGATTCAGAAAAAAAAAAGTAACAACTCTAAATGTCATGCAGCCTCCTGATTATAAATGTGGCACGCTACACATCCATAATCAAGACTCTACTAGAATTCTGCCTCTGAGCCTGAGCAACTACCAAGCTAGTCAACAACTGTACCGCACTCCGCATATCCTGGTCTGTAGTACAAGATGGAGGAACTGGAGATGCTGGGTGCCTTCTTATATCCTTTGGAGGAGAAGGAGTAAATGAGGTCTGAGACGGCATCTCGCTTTGAGGCTCACTATGGCCTGCTCTGGCGGGAGGCACCTGACTGGTACCCTCTCCCGCAGCTGTATCAAGGCGTCTACTAATCACTTACTTCCTAGTTGTGGGCATCGCTGAAAAGAACATGGTGAATATTAGAGACAAATACTTACGACTCAGCTCTACGCACGATCTAGATTCAGAAAAAAAAACAAAAAAGTAACAACTCTAAATGTCATGCAGCGTCCTGATTATAAATGTCGCACGCTACACATCCATAATCAAGACTCTACTAGACACAGCTCATAGACAACCCCTAGGACAGACCTGCTCTGATACCAAGTTTGTCACAGCCCAAACCGGAGGGCCATGACGGGCACTCGGGCCTTACATGCCGAGTACCAACGTACATTTTATCTAACCTTTCTTATTATCTATAAGGGCCGATGAGATCAGTATAAATGGCAGACAATAATCCTAATCACCCAAAATTCCAGATAATGACATAAACATATATATATAACATAGCCGACAAGGCTGTCATGAAAAACTATACAACAAAAGTAAATTTGCCGACAAGGCAATCCCAACTATACATGAGTCGACACTTGTCTATGAGCCTCTACAGGAACATAACTGTTGCAATGCATACCAAGACCATAGCAAGTCCGCAGAAGGGATCTCGCCAATACACGCTAAACTGGCAGCCTACTATGGTGGGAGAGCTTCATCTACCTGTCTATCAGGACCTGCAACACGACATGCAGTGTCCCCAAATAAAAGGACGTCAGTACGAATAAGGTACTAAGTATGTAAGACAGGAAATCATAATGTAAGAACAGTAATGTGCATAGGGATAGAAAATATACACCCTATAACATCTGAGTGCTTCTGAGGGCAACAAGAATATACAACCTATAACATCTGAGTGCCTCTGAGGGTGACCTATCATGAAATGCCTCATGTGCATACACACACACACACACACACACACACACATATATATATATATATATCCTTTTGAAATCATCATATACATACGCCTCTGTGGGCCTCATCATCATCATATTATACCCCGGCCATCATAAGGCTCGGTAACATCATACCCAATTGATCAGTGGTTGCACAGTAGGTGCCGTACCCGGCCGACTATAGCGGACTCGGTAGGGTAAAATAGATGCCGACTATAGCGCCGGCTCAGTAGAGTAAAATAGATACATATATATAGTTACACAATAGGTGCCATACCCGGCCGACTATAGCGCGGCTCGGTAGAGTAAAATAGATAATGCATGCTGGACTCATTGGAATCACACATTCAACCTTTCGGACTGGCGATCAAAGAAGTAACATCAACATCAATCCTCCCATAATAGGGGAAACAATATAAGTACTACTACCTTCTAAGAGTAGAGTATCTTTGGAGGCTCGTTCATTGCATTATGTACAATCAGAGTCGTGCAAAAGAAGGAAAGGGACAGTCTCACATACCTTGTATATACTTCCCAACCTCAAGCTATGAAAATTCCACGACTCCTTAGTCTACAATAAGAGAAATGACACTACTGTTATCATTTAAGCGTCGTAACTATTATGTATCAACTGTAACCTATTTTGCGATGAAACGGACGGCACCTCCCCTATATATATGACTTCCCACAAGTTAAAACAATCACCAAACAGCCCAAACAACATCAATAATAATCATATTAAGCCTCCCAAAACAGTCCAACAACCAACAACATTACTAGCAAGTCTTTCGACGTATATGTCACAAGTTCTAGCTTCAACGACTGAGCCGTAACTTGGATAATCTTAAATACATGTAGGGTAAGAGGTTCCTTAACTTTAAAAAGAAATAAAAACTCCAATTTTCCCTTAATTGACCACGAAATATCCCTTCAATGCTGCCACAAGAACAAGGAAGCGAAGCTAGCAATCAATTAGGGTTTTTCAGTACTAGAATCACTTTAGAAGACTTGAAATTACCTAGGGTTGATATTTAAACTTGAGGGGGTATTTTACCGAACACAAACAACTTAGAACAACCTCCCACACGAGCTGGAACAACACAAAAATCAGCAACAACAAGAGGAAATAGGAACTTACTAGCGCCACGGGATTCCCGACACTTGATTTGTGTTGTTTGCCCTTTGTTTTTGTCTTGGATCATGAGAGAACCTTGAGAGGTTGTTCTTAGGGTTCTAAGATCTGAATATACTGAAAAAGAATGACTTAAAATGGGGTTGAGGCGTGTTATATATATCCATATGTCTTAAACAGCCTATGTGGGCCCCATAGAGAGGTGCTTGGCGCAGTCTCGCAAAAACGCAAATATCTCCCAATTTTAAGATCGTATCGATGAATGGTTTAATGCGTTGGAAACTAGACTCATAGATCTTCAATTTGGTGGGTTGATCACCCTATAATTCAAATTAAATTGGGATAAAAGCTTAGTGACATTTGACCTAAAGTATGAGTAAGATTATGAACATAAGTTGCGACAACTTTTGTCGACTTTTGCTTCATAACTCGTTTGACTTCAAAACTTATGAAACAGATATTATATGATTCAAATACCTTAAAACATGACCTCTTGGGAATGTTAATCACCTCTCGATTTACCCAAAAATACGAGTTACAAAATCCTTAATTCGTTTAACTTCTAATACCTGTTAACCACCCTTATACACCTTTGCATCATTTAAGACCAATAGGACTAAATTCTTATTATCTCAAAAGTAATCTCTTCTCGGACCTATGTAGACTATCTTACGGCGTAATCTAACGTATACAAATATGGGTTGTAACAAACAAGGATGATGATACCACATCACAAATGAGAATTCCACCACGTCTGAATACATCATGTCTCGCTACTCCGTCAACCAAGGCCTGAACACCCAAAGTTCAATTGCCTTTCATCCGCTGGAATTAAATGCCGAACCTCTAAACCATGAACCTATTAATCCTCATTTCAAGTCATTCATTCAGACCAATACTGCGCAATAATAATGCATGAACATCATAATACACTATGCGTAGCCTCGAAACTGTAGGCAACACTAACACTTGGCTGAAATGACTGAACACCCTTCCACAAGTCGACGATAATAGCCTTCCCCAATAGGCAGAGAGAAATATCCTGCAACAAATTTGCAGTACCACTACAACCCCTCAATGCCAATTGATAACAAAGGCTCAACATCGTATAAGAAAGAGTAGGAAGTAAATGAAGGCATAAGATTCAATGTAATCAAATTGCACGAAAAGGAATCAAAAAGGGAAGTGCTCCTAACAACCCTGTAGCCTCTCGAAGATAAGTACAGACATCTCCATACCGATCCGCAAGACTCTACTAGACTCGTTCATTATTCAGGAGACCCAAGTGAACCTAGAGCTCTGATAGCACGCTATCACAACCCAATTCCGATAATAGATCGTGGAGGCACCTAACGTAGCCATCAGGCAAGCCAACGGTGAACTACCAACTTAATTATTTCTTTTATTATTTTTGAAATCGTGAATCTTATTAGAAAAGGATATTAATGCATTAAAAATCATAGATACATAAAATTTAAATAAAACATAAAGCAAAAGTGTGTCAATGTTAAGCAAAACCATAAAAATTCCGGTGTCACAAGTGCATGAGTATCTGCTAAAGAGTGCAATAATAATACAACATTTATCTTGAATATAAAATAGACAGGATAAAGCAAATAAATAAGATGGAGACTCTGAGGGCTACGGTGCGTAGCATAGAAAGCAGCTCAATCATAAAGTCTCCTCAACAGTTGCACCTACGCACCAGGATGACCACCAAATGAACCTGTCAGATCTTGCACGTTTAGTGTAGAAGTGTAGCATGAGCACATAAATCAACGCGTACCCAGTAAGTATCTAATTTAACCCTGGAGAAGTAGTGATGAAGTCGTTGGAGAATTAGTGGTCCAATAAATAAAATGCAGGAATCATAAGCATGCATGAAATACGACATGATCAATAAAATAAGGAACATTAGATAACGAAATCCATCAGCAAAATATCATCAGTTTACGAATCCCCAAGTGCCACTTGCCATCTCAACAAATAAGAACTATCAACTAAATATCCAATCTCAGGTCATAAAGAGAATATCATGAAATTTCCAAGTTCAACAAAGAGGGTATCTCATAGGTATGCAGACTCCTAATGATTTTACACACGAATTATGCCGAGGTCGTTCGGCGCGATCCATAGTCGAGTACATAACTGCCGAGGTCGTACGACCCGATCCCTAGGAAATAGCGAAGATTTGACGGGTCGCTGGACCCACTCACAAATATGTGTGAGTTGTGAGATTCAGGAAACTTTCGGATAATACATACAACACGAAAATGGACATAATTCTCTCATACGACTCGAAATTCGACGATTCTTGTTGCTATGGTTCCATAATTACGATACGGCTCTAATGGTACAATCCAATAACAAATAAAAGGTCTTTTTCTCAATATGGTACCCTTTATGTCCAAAGAAACGACGTTGAAACATCAAATAAGAGCGCGAAACAACCCAAACACATATGAAACACACCCGAGGCCCCCGGGACCCCGTCCAATCAAACAAATCAGTCGCAAAACATAACACGAACCTACTCGAGGCACACAAAACAACTTCAAAACCATGAATCACACATCAATTCAAGAATAACGAACTAATGAACTTTTAAACTTCTAAAACTCATACTGAACCATACCAATTCAACTCGGAATTACCTCAAATTTTGCTTGCAAGACCCAAATGACACAACGGAACTATACTAACTCCCGGAACTACAATCCGGATATGGTATCAACAATGTCAACTCTCGGTCAAACCTATCAACCTTCTAAATCTTCAATCTTCCAACTTTTGCCAAAAAGTATCAAATCAACCTACGAACCTCCAAATCCAAATCCACACATATGCTTAAGTACAAAATCATCATTCGGACCTAATGAAATCGACAAAACTCGAATCCGAGGTCATTTATTCCAAAGTCAAACCCTGGTTAACTCTTCCAACTTAAAGCTTCCAAATTGAGAATTATTCTTCTAAACCAACTCTGATGTTCCTGAAAATCTAATCCGACTACACGTGAAAGTCATAATACATGAAGTGAAGGTACTCAAGGTCTCAAACACCGAACGACATGCTATAGCTCAAAACGACAGGTTGGGTCGTTATATCCCTCATGTTTGGAGTTGCTGGTTTTCTAGTGTTCTGGTGTTCGTCGCGATCGCGAAAGGCCTATCGCGATTGTGGAGTGTGTATTGGGTGACTAGTAATTTGTTTTGCTCTTCGCATTCGCGACTGGACAGTCGCATTCGTGGAGAATATAGGTGGTGGCCTTCGCGTTCCCATAGAAGGGAAGGCCAATGGGTTTGCCAGTCTTTTATCCTTCGCATTCGTGTAAGAGGTACTGCGTTCGCGATCTGGGCATCACGTTCACATAGAAGGGCCAAAAGGTGGGCATGATATTGGTCTTCGTGATCGCAAAGTAGGTCATGCAATCGCGAAGGGTATCACTAGGCAGATACTTAAACATATCGTTCGTATGAGTTATTTTATCATATTTCTAGTTTAGGAGCTCAGTTTTGGGCAATTTTTGAGGAAAATTTCATGATTTGGATTGGGTTAAGTATTTTTTACTCGGATTTGGTTATTATTCATGATTCCATCCTTTATTTTAGCATTTGAATGATGAATCTAAGTGAAGAAAATTAGGTATATTTGCAAAACTTTTCAAAAATAAAAAATGGGGATTTGAACCCCGATTCGGAGTCGGCTTTGGATGAAACTCGTATTTGAATGCGTGTTCTAGATTTGTGACTCTTGTCGGGTTTTAGGAGGTGGGACCTAGTTGACTTTTTGGTTTATTTTTATATTTGTTAAAGATCAGAGCTTTATTAATTGGAATCGATTTTTATAGTCATGTTCTATATTATTGAAATGCTTTTGGTTAGATTTGACCCGTTCGGAGGCCGATTTGAGAGGCAAGGGATTTTTAGAGTATTGATTTGGCTTATCTGATGTAAGTATCTTGCGTAACCTTGTGTGGTGGAATATCCCTTAGGATTTTGCCATAAATTGCTTATTTGTGTTATGTGAAGGTGACATATGCATGAGGTGACGAGCGTGTACATAGGTGCTATGTGTGGCTTTTGACTGGATGAGACCGTAGGCTATTAATATACCTTAATTTGATAATGAACTTAGTATAAAAAATGTTTTAACCACTTTGTGACTACATGACCATAATCACTACATTGACTTAACCATATTCATGCTTTATTTGTGGAACACCCCTCCGCACTTTTATGTTATTGTTATGTCCTTGTGCACTTTATCTTTGGTATTATTGTTTTGTGATATTGTTGCACATTTGGACATGTTGAGCAGATTTGTTGAGAGTGTCAGCACGAGGTTTTTGCAGTGCGATTATGTCTATTGTTGTGAGCGCGGGGCAAAATAAGGGTGTCGATGCGCATATGGCGAAATAAGGGAGGCATTTCATTGTTACGTGCATATGCGTCAGAATAACAGTGGCATTATTGATTATCTTATGTAATATTTTGGGATGTCTTTCTTGATGTTGTTTTTATGTTGAGATGGGGTTGATATTTTGATCACATGTTTCATAAATTTCTATATTGTAATTCTATGAGTTATTGGTCGTATTTGACATGTTATTACACGCCCCACTCCTATTTTATATTTTGTTGATAAAGACAGTTTTTACTACATTAAGTGGTTATCACACGTTTTAAAGAGATTGCTGCTATTGCTTTCAATTATACCTTCTGTTGTTAGTTTATTTTGATATATTGCACAGGTTATTTGACTAGTGAATTTCATATGACTTGAACCTCGTCACTACTCTATCGAGGTTAGTCTTAATACTTACTGGGTATCAATTGTGGTGTACTCATTCTATGTTTCTGCATATTTTTGTGCAGATCCAGGTACTTCAGATCGGACGAATCGATAAGGAGGCGTTGTGCTTATTGGAGACTTTAAGGTACCCCTACATGTTCTGTTCGCAAGCCTCGGAGTAAACCTCCTTACCTTATTTCTACTATTTATGTATTTCAATAGTACTATATTTCAAGATAATCTCATGTATTCAGTTAGAGCTCGTGATTCTGTATTACCTAGTTTTGGGGATATGTTGTGATTATTGTCGTATTGGCCTGTATTTTCTTTATTTCTGCATTTATGTTAAATGCTGCTTTATTCTGTCATATTTTACTAATATAAATGTTGATAAGTGATCGCCTTACCTAGTTTTAGAGACTAGGTCCCATCACGACCCCTATGGTAGGATTTGGGTCATGAAATCATCATGGAGTTCATGGTTCTACAATTGAAAAATCAAGGATGTGGTTCTACAATTGAGAAATCAAGGATGACTTAATGGAGTTTGCGGTCCTACAATTGAAAAATTAAGGATGACGTCATGGAGTTCATGTTTCTACAATTAGGAAATCAAGGATGATGACATGGAGTCCGTGATTTTATAATTGAGTAAACAAAGATGAGGTTATAAAGTTCTTAGTTCTACAATTAAAAAATCAAGGATGACATCATAGAGTTCACGGTTCTGCAATTGAGACATTAAGGATGATGTCATAAAGTTTGTAGTTCCAATTGAGAAACCAAGGATGACCTCATGGAGCTCATGGTTCTACAATTGAGAAATCAAGGGTGACAGTATGGAGTTCATGGTTGTACAATTGAGAAATCAAAGATCACATCTTAGAGTTTGCAGTTCTACAATTAAGAAATCAAGGATGACGTCATAGAGTTCGTGGTTCTACAATAGAGAATTCATGGATGGTGTCATGGAGTTCATGATTCTACAATTAAGAAATCAAGGATGATGTCAAAAAGTTCGTGGGTCTAAAATTGAGAAATTAAGGATGACGTCATGGAGTTCATGTTTCTACAAGTGACAAATCAAGGATAATGACATAGAGTTCGTGATTCTTCAATTGGGAAATCAAAGATGACGTCATAGAGTTCTTACTTCTACAATTGAAAAATCAAGCATGACGTCATAGAGTTCATGGTTCTACAGTTGAGAAATCAAGGATGATGCCATGGAGTTCCTAGTTCTACAACTGAGAAATCAAGGATGGATTCATGGACTTCATAGTTCTACAATTAAGAAATCAAGAATAGCATATGGAGTTCGTAGTTCTACGATTAAGAAATCAATGATGGCATCATAGAGCTCATAGTTCTACAATTAAGAAATCAAGAATATTGTTTTGGAGTTCGTAGTTATACGATTGAAAAATCAATGATTCCATCGTAGAGCTTGTAGTTCTACAATTGAGAAACAAAATTTTTACCTATCTATACTATATTAGAAACTTATTTACCCTCACCAGAGAGGTTTTAGCTTACAATTTCATAAATAATTTATCAATTATATACAAGTTAGTATTAAATGAGTATCCCTTGATTGTAGCCTCTTAACTTGGTAAATCCCTTTAAACCCTCACAATTCCTTTCTTAATTTGGTAAATCCCTTTAAACCCTCACAATTCCTTTCTTCCTCAGACAAATCCTAATCACAGTTCATTCACAACCTTTCACTAGATTAATCCCTTGTCGTTGTATGTTTATCGGCAAGCACAACCATATTTTTAGTTACCCATGGCAGCAATATGAAATCTTTCTAAAGATTTCCTTTTCCTCTCTTTGAAATCAACGCTCTTTCTATATCGGTTCTACAAGGTTTTTGTTCTAAAGCTCATAATTTTCTCTAATAATGGTGAATAAAGGGATTAATTTTTTATCAATTTGAATTTTGTCATTGCTGGAGCTTGGAGCTTTTCAGTGCTTCACCTTTTCTTGTTTGGATTGGGTGTTGTTGCAAACGATTAAGATTATCTTTTGAAGTTTATATCTCAATTTCGAGGGTGCATGGTGAATGTTAGATTTAATTTGGCTGAATTTTCAGATTGAAACTCATCAAAGAAGGAGGAGGAGGAGGAGGAGGAGGAGAAGGAGAAGAAGAAGGAGAAGAAGAAGGAGAAGAAGTAGGAGAAGGAGGAGGAGGAGGAGGAGGAGCAGGAGCAGGAGGAGCAGGAGGAGGAAGAGGATGAGCAGGAGAAGGAGGAGAAAGAGAAGGAGGAGAAGCAGAATGTGGAGGAGGAGAAGGAGGAGGAGGAGAAGAAGGAGGAGGAGGATAAGTACTAAGGCTTGAATCGATGTGTGATTCGTGATTCTAGTGTTGTTTGATATGATTTGACGCTTCGAGCGTGTTCGTATGATGCTTTAGGACTTGTTGGTATGCTTGGTTGAGGTCTCGGGGTCCTCGGGTGTGCTTCAGACTATGTTCAGCGCTTTTCAGAACCTTGAAGAATTGCTGAAGCTACTAAATTTCCTAATGTCTGGTTTCCTTCATCGCATTCGTGAGAGAGGTCTCACGTTCGTGAAGGGTACCTGGGAGGCAGGTGAGATTAGATCTTCGCGTTCGGAAAAAGGTCACGCATTCGCGAAGAAGAGAGGCAGGCTGGGAAGGACCTCATGCATTCGCGAGAAGGGAATCGCGATTGCGATCGCGAAGCTGGAGGAATTTGGTCACCGCGTACGCGAGTGGAACCTCATGTTCATGTAAGAATAAAAATTGGGCAGTAACATTTTTTGCTTTGCGAACGCGAGGCAAGTTCTGTGTTCATGAAGAAGGAATCGCCGAGCAGCAGACTTAAGTTCAAAATTCAGGGTATATTTCATATTTCACAATTGGGACTTAGAGAGCTCGGTTTGAGGCTACATTTCGAGGGATTTTCTGTGGGATTATTGAGGTAAGAGTTCTTAACTCGATTTTGATTAATTTCCACTAATCTATCATTGATTGTATCATGTAATTAGGGATTTAGGTTGGAAAAATTGGGGAAAAAGTGTAGAATTCTTAGACTAAATTTTTTAGTTTTGAAAGGAGAAATAAGGTCGGATTTGAATAATTCTTAGACCAAATGGGTGTTTGATTTTTTTAACTTTGTTCGGGTTTCGAGATGCGGGCCCTGGGTGACTTTTTGGAGCGATATTTCAATTCTTTGCTAAATCATAATTTCATTATTTAAATTAGTTTCCTATAGTTGTATTTATAGAATGAAATTATTTTGTCTTGACTCGAGCCGTTCGGAGTTGGAAAATCGAGGGAAAAGCCTTCTAGTTGATTGATTTAGTGTGGTTTGAGGTAAGTAACTTGAAAATTCCCCTTAGGATTTTGTATTTTGTGATGATTGTGAAATGTGAAAGCTGTGCGCGCGAGGTGACGAGTGTGTACACGGGCTAAATGTGAAATTTCCAGATTTTTGCTATGTAGTTTTCTTCCATTCTTTAATTGAGTTACTTGAATATGTTATAGACATCATGCTTAGTCTAATTTCACATGTCTACTTGTTGTATCTCTTATTTGCAAATTGCCCTACTTGTTTAGTTGAATTACTTGTTTTCTTTTATTCCATATTCATTGTTTAACTGTTGAACCCTTATTTGAAATTGCTATTCTTGGAATATTTTGCTGTTGAGTATGGTATTGAGTTGCAAGGGCCGTGATTTCTGTTGAGGCAAAGTGTAAGTTGTGAAACATCATCTTATTGAGTTGTTATGTTTTGGCTTTTGTGTTATTGTTAAGAGGATTGTTTGGTTGTTTGTACGAGGTTTCTGCCGTACTGTTGTTACTATTTGCACGAGGTCTCTGTGGTGCCGTTGTTACTATTGATACGCATGCGGTGGTATAAGGTCTGGATGTTGAAACACATACGGTAAGATAAGGTGGGCTTAATACGCGTGGCTAGTAGGGGAACTACTAGATGCCATGCGATGTGATAAGGTGGGCTAAAACGCGGGGTGCTATTTCGAGAAAAATAATTTTTAAAACTAAATGTAAAAGCCCCCGCAGTGATATAAGGAAAGGCTATGATTTTACGAGGTGGTACCTCGGGAGTGCCCCTGTTGATCTTTCTCTATTTTCTGTATTTTGTTCGGTTGTTGTTTTTCTTAACATGTAAAATTTTTGTTTTCCTTTCATGTTTTATTAGCTGCCTTGATTTCGTGTCGTTATCTTTTCGTAAATTCTTTATTGTTTCACTTCCTTGTAATTATCATTATATCATTATATTTTCTGTCTTGTTTTCTTATTATCTTGAGTAGGGCCTTGACCTGACCTCGTCACTACTCTGCCGAGGTTAGGCTTGGCACTTACTGGGTACCATTGTGGTGTACTCATACTACGCTTCTGCACATATTTTTGTGCAGATCCAAGTACATCCTATCAGTTGCGGTATTAGCGCAGTGAGTTGCTTGCTTTTGGAGACTTCAAGGTATACCTGCCCGCGTCCGCAGGCCTCAGAGTCCCCTTTACCCTGTCCTTCTGTATTTCTTTATACTTTTATAAATAGTGATGTATAGGATTGTTTGGTATTGTATCTGGAGCTTGTGACTTATATCTCACCAGGTTTTGGGATTGTACGTATTGAGTTTTGCTAGATTTTGTTTATGAAATGGTTGTGATGTTCAAGTTTTAAAATTTTATTTAATGTTTCCGCGTATTGTTAGGCTTACTTAGTCTAAGAGACTAGGTGCCGTCACGATATCCTACGGAGGGAGTTTGGGGTCGTGACAAGTTAGTATCAGAGCTCTAGGTTCATCGGTGTTATGAGTCACAAGCATGTTTAGTAGAGTCTCGCGGATCGGTACGGAGATGTCCGTACTTATCTTCGAGAGGCTATGGAACTGTTAGGAAAAGCTTCACTTCTTTGAATCCTTATCGTGCAAAAGTTTTTACTTCGGATTCTAAATCTCTGTCTTTCTATACTCTCACAGATGGTGAGGACACGTACAGGTGGATTAGATGACCAAACCACCGAGCCCCCTACTAGAGCCGTGAGAGGCCAGGGCCAGGGTAGAGGGCGAGGACGTCCACGTGGTGCAGCCAGAGCACCTGCACGAGCTACTACAAAGGAGCCACCACTAGCTCCAGTTGGAGGGCAGGCACCTGATATTCCTGTTACTGCACCAGCACTTCAGGAGACTCTCGCCCAGTTTCTGAGCATGTTCGGCACTTTAGCTCGGGCAGAGTTGATTCCACTTGCTCCTGCAACATCTCAGGCTGGGGGAGGAGCACAGATTCCCGCCGCCCGCATCCCAGAGCAGCGGGTCCAGGTTGAACAGGTCCAAAAGGTCATACCATTGCAGCTGATCGCCCCAGTTCAGCCCGAGGTTAGGACAGTAATTTATGAGGGGGAGCAGCTCAAGCTCGAGAGGTACAAGAAGTACCACCCTCCTACTTTCAATGGGTTGGCGTCAGAGGATGCCCAGGGTTTTCTTGAGGAGTGCCACTATATCCTCCGTACTATGGATATTGTGGAGCCTAGTGGGGTTGCTTTCACTACGTTCCAGCTTAAGGGAGCGGTTTATCAGTGGTGGTGAGCATATGAGTTGGGTAGTCCGGCCGAGGCAGCTTCACTCACTTGGACTCAGTTCTCAGATATGTTCTCGAGGGAGTTTGTTCCCTAGAGTCTCAGGACGCGCATAGTTTGAGCAGTTGTTCCAGGGTTCTATGACCGTATCAGAGTATGTGGTCGGGTTTAGTGATTTGGCTAGGCATGCACCAGCCTTGGTTGCTACTATTAGAGAGAGGGTCTGTCTATTTATTGAGGGGCTCAACCCCAGTAATAGATTTAGCATGGACCGAGAGTTAGAGATTGATATTGCATACCAGCAGGTAGTGGGGATTACTAGGAGATTGGAGGGTATGTTGACCTAGGAGAGCGAGGAGAGCGAGGCCAAGAGGTCTCTAGATCCTGGCACATATAGTGGTACTCGTGCTCTAGTTGCAACTCGTCATGGTAGAGGCTATGTGAGTCGCCCTATTCATTCAGCACTTCCAGCTTCCAGCGGTATTCCGGCCACTCCTAGGCCTCATGCTCCCTATTATGCACCGACTGTCTAGTGCACCTCCTACACGGGGTGCTTTCAGCGGTCAGTCTAGGCGATCAGGCCCGATTTAGCCACAATAGCCACATCCTCTATGAGCTTGTCTTGAGTATGGTGACAATCGTCATATGGTGAGGGATTGCCCCAAACTCAAGAGGGCTACACCTCCACCGGCTATGGAGCCTATTCCATCGAGTCCTCAGGCTTCTCAGTCCATTGTCACCGCACCAGTTGCTACTCCACCGGCACAACCAACTAGAGGTGGAGGTCGGGCAGGTAGAGATCACCCAAGAGGGGGAGGCCAGGCCAGATATTATGCTCTTCCTGCTAGGACGGAGGCAGTTGCATCTGACTCTATCATCATAGGTATAGTTTCGGTCTGTCATAGAGATGCATCAGTCTTATTTGATCTAGGCTCCACTTATTTCTATGTGTCATCTTATTTTGCTCCATATTTGGTTGTATCCTGTGATCCTTTGAGTTCTCCTGTATAAATGTGTCCACAACTATGGGAGATTCTATTGTTGTTGACCGTGTGTATCGGTCGTGTTTAGTTGTTCTTGGTGGTTTTGAGGCCAGAGCCGATCTATTGTTGCTCTGTATGGTAGGTTTTGATATTATTTTGGGCATGGACTGGTTGTCGCCCTATCATGCTATTCTCAATTTTCACGCCAAGACCATGATGCTGGCTATGCTAGGATTACCACAGATAGAGTGGAGAGGTGCTTTAGACTATGCTCCTAGCAGGGTTATCTCATCCTAAAGGCTCAGCGGATGATTGATAAGGGGTGTGATGCGTATCTAGCATTTGTGAGAGATGTTAGTGTTGATACTCCTACTGTTGAGTCAATTCTTCTAGTAAGGGATTATCCAAATGTATTCCTAATGGATCTTCCGAGCATGTCGCCCGACAGGGATATCAAATTTAGTATTGATTTGTTATCGGCCACTCAGCCTATTTATATTCCACCCTATCGTATGGCCCCAGCAGAGTTGAAATAGTTAAAGAAATAGTTGTAAGAGTTGCTTGATAAGGGCTTCATTTGGCCCAGTGTGTCACCTTGGGGTGCTCCAGTCTTATTTGTAAAGAAGAAGGATGGTTCTATGCGTATGTGTATTGATTATCGCCAGTTGAACAAGGTTACAGTGAGAACAGGTACCCATTGCCACGTATTGATGACCTATGTGATCAGCTACAGGGTGCCAGAGTGTTCTCTAAGATTGACTTGCGCTCTGGCTATCATCAGTTGAAGATTCGGGAGCCAGAAATCCCGAAGACTACCTTCAGGACTCCATATAGACATTACGAGTTCCTTGTTATGTCTTTTGGGCTGACCAATGTCCCAGCAACATTCATGCACTTGATGAACAGTGTATTTTATCCCTATCTTGACTCATTCTTCATTGTGTTTATTGACGACATCCTGGTGTACTCCCAGAATCGGGAGGATCATCAGCAGCACTTGAGGACCGTTCTTCAGACCTTGAGAGAAAAGAAGCTAATATGCCAAATTTTTAAAGTGTGAATTCTTGCTTGATTCGGTGGCATTTTTGGGTCATGTAGTATCGAGTGAGGGGATTAAGGTGGATTCGAAGAAGATTGAAGTAGCGCAGAGTTGGCCCAGACCGTCCTCGGCTATGGAGATCTGAAGTTTTCTTTGTTTGGAAGGGTATTACCGTCGATTTGTAGAGGGTTTCTCGTCTACTGCACCACCTATGACCAGACTGACCCAGAAGGGTGCTTTGTTCAGGTGGACCGAGGAGTGTGAGGAGAGCTTTTAATAGCTCAAGACAGCTTTGACCACAGCCCCAGCGTTGGTGTTGCCTTTGGGTTCGGGGTCTTATACTGTGTACTGTGATGCATCACATATTGGTCTCAGCGCGGTGTTGATGTAGGACGGTAGGTGCTTGCCTACGTGTCTAGACAGCTGAAGATGCATGTGAAGAACTATCCTGTCCACGACCTCGAGTTAGCAGCTATTGTTCATGCCTTGAAGATCTGGCAACACTATTTGTACGGTGTCCCTTGTGAGGTCTATACCGACCACCAGAGTTTACAGCATCTGTCCAAACAGAAGGATCTTAACTTCCGGCGGTGGAGATGGTTAGAGTTTCTTAAAGACTATGATATCACTATTCTATATAATCCCGGGAAGGCCTATTTGGTGGCCGATGCCTTGAGTTGCAAGGCGGAGAGTTTGAGCAGCTTAGCATATTTGCCAGTAGCAGAGAGGTCATTAGACTTGGATATTCAGGCCTTGGCCAACCAGTTTGTTAGATTGAATGTTTCTGAGTCGAACCAAGTTTTGGCTTGTGTGGTTTCTCGGTCTTCTCTTTATGATCATATCAGAAAGTGTCAGTATGACGACCCCCATCTGCTTGTCCTCAAGTACACGGTTCCGCATGGCAATGCCAAGGAGGTCACTATTGGAGATGACAGTGTATTACAGATGCAGGGCAGGCTATGTATGCCCAATATAGATGGTATGCGTGAGTTGATTCTCTAGGAGGCTCACAGTTCACGGTACTCCATTCACCTAGGTGTCGCGAAGATGTATCAGGAATTGAGGCAGCACTATTGGTGGAGGCGGACGAAGAAGGACATAGTGGAATATGTAGCCCAGTGATTAAATTGTCAGCAAGTGAAGTATGAGCATCAGCGGCCTGGTGGATTGCTTCAGAGTTTAGAGATCCCAAAGTGGAAATGAGAGCAGATTACTATGGATTTTGTTGTTGGGCTCCCACGGACACAGAGGAAGTTCGATGCAGTTTGGGTGATTATGGATAGGTTGACCAAGTCAACTCATTTCATTCCGGTAGTGACTACTTATTCTTCAGAGCAGCTGGCTCAGGTTTATATTCGCGAAATTATCAGGCTTCATGGCGTACCAGTATCTATCATCTCTGAGCGGGGTACGCAGTTTACATCGCGGTTATAGAGGGTCGTTCAGCATGAGTTAGGCATGTGGGTGGAGTTGAGTACAACATTTCACCCTCAGATGGACGGCCAGTCCGAGTGCACTATTCAGATATTGGAGGATATGCTTCGTGCATGTGTGATGGAGTTTGGGGGTTCTTGGGATCAGTTCTTGCCTCTCGCGAAGTTTGCCTACAACAACAGTTACCAGTCGAACATTCAGATGGCCCCGTGTGAGGCTTTGTATGGTAGGTGGTGCCGGTCGCCGGTAGGTTGGTTTGAGCCGGGTGAGACTAAGCTATTGGGTACAGACTTGATTGAGGATGCTTTGGAAAAGGATAAATTGATTCAGGATCGACTTCGTACAGCCCAATCCAGATAGAAGAATTATGCGGATCGGAAGGTTCGCGACGTTGCATTCATGATTGGGGAGCGGGTCTTGCTCCGAGTTTTGCCCATGAAGGGCGTTATAAGATTTGGGAAGAAGGGCAAGTTGAGCCCTAGGTATATCGGACCTTTTGTGATTCTTGAGAGGGTTAGAAAGGTGGCTTATAGACTTGCACGACCACCCAGTCTAGCTGCAATTCATCCAGTATTCGATGTTTTTATGCTCCGAAAATATCACGGCGATCCGTCTCATGTGTTGGATTTCAGCTCAGTCCAGTTGGAAAAGGATTTGTCTTATATTGAGGAGCCGGTGGCCATTTTAGAGAGGTAGGTTCGAAAGTTAAGGTCGACGAACATTGCTTCGGTGAAGGTTCAGTGGAGGGGTCAGCCAGTCGAGGAGGCGATTTGGGAGACTGAGCATGATATGCATAGCCATTATCCTCATCTTTTCACCACTTCAGGTATGTCTCTATACTCGTTCGAGGACGAACGTTTGTTTTAAGAGGAAGAGGATGTAACGATCCGGCGGGTCGTTTTCAGTATATTAGCCCCGATCCCCTATTTATTGCCTCCTCTGTGTTATATTGTAGTTACATGACTCGCCAGGGTGTTTGATTTTGGTTTCGAGAGAGTTTCAGAGTGATGTGGGACACATAGTCCCTACGTTGGAAGTTTAAGTCGTAGGAGTTGATTGTAATTTGACCTGTGTGAAGATGACTCCGAAATGGAGTTTTGACGGTTCCAATAGCTCCGTAGGGTGATTTTGGTCTTAGGAGCGTGTTCGGATGTTGATTTGGAGGTCCATAGGTCATTTCAGCATTAATTGGCGAAAGTTGGAAAGCTAGAAGATTTTGGAAGTTTGACCGTGAGTTGACTTTATGATATAGGGGTCGAATCCCGATTCTGGAAGTTGGAATAGGTGTGTAATGTCATTTAGGACTTGCACGCAAAATTTGGGGTTAATCGAAGTTGTTTTGGTATGAATCAGCGTTGGTTTCGGAATTCAGAAGTTCATAAGTACTTAGGCTTGAATCGATGCGCGATTCGTGATTCTAGTATTGTTTGATGTGATTTGACACTTCGAGCGTGTTCGCAGGATATTTTAGGACTTGTTGGTATGCTTGGTTGAGGTCCGGGGGTCCTCGGGTGTGCTTCAAACCATGTTCGGCACTTTTCGGAACCTTGAAGAATTGTTAAAGCTACTGAATTTGCTAATGTCTGGTTTCCTTCATCACATTCGCGAGAGAGGTCTCACGTTTGCAAATGGTACCTAGGAGGCAGGTGAGATTTGTTCTTTGCGTTCGCGAAGAAGGCCACGCGTTCGCGAAGAAGAGAGGCAGGCTGGAGGGACCTCACGCATTAGTTAGAAGGAATTGCGATCGCGAATCTAGAGGACTTTGGTCACCGCGTTCACGAGTGGAACCTCGCGTTCGCATAAGATGAAAAATTGGGCAGTAACATTTTGTGCTTCGCGAACACGAGGCACTTTCCACGTTCGCAAAGAAGGAATCACTGGGCAGCAGTCTTAAGTTCAAAATCGAGGGTTTATTTCATATTTCACATTTTGGACTTAGGGAGCTCGGTTTAAGGCGAAATTTCGAGGGATTTTCAGAGGGATTGTTGGGGTAAGAGTTCTTACCTCGATTCTAATTAATTTTAACTAATCTATCATTGATTTATCATGTAATTAGGGATTTGGGTTGGAAAAATTGGGGAAAAAGTGTGGAAGTTCTTATACTACATTTTTGAGTTTTGAAAGGCGAATTGAATTCGGATTTGAATAATTCTTGTATGACTGGATTGGATATCAAATGGGTGTTCGGTTTTTGTAACTTTGGTCGAGTTCCAAGACGCAGGCCAATTTTTGGAGCAATTTTTCATTCTTTGCTAAAATCATAATTTTATTATTTAAATTAGTTTCCAATAGTTATATTGATAGTATGAAACTGTTTTGCTAGATTCAAATCGTTCGGAGTTGGAAAATTGAGGGAAAGGCCTTCTAGTTGATTGATTAAGCGCGGTTTAAGGTAAGTGACTTGTCTAAACTTGTTTGGGAGAAATTCCCCTTAGGATTTGGTATTGTTGTGATGATTGTGAAATGTGAAAGCCGTGTGCGCGAGGTGACGAGTGCATACACGGGCTAAATGTGAAATTTCCAGATTTTTGCTAGGTAGTTTTCTTCCATTCTTTAATTGAGTTACTTGAATATGTTATAGACATTTTGCTTAGTCTAATTTCACATGTCTACTTGTTGTATCTCTTATTTCCAAATTGCCCTACATGTTTAGTTGAATTACTTGTTTTCTTTTATTCCATATTCATTGTTTAACTGTTGAACCCTTATTTGAATATTGCTATTCTTGGAGTATTTTGCTGTTGAGTTTGATATTGAGTTACAAGGGCCGTAGTTTCTATTGTGGAAAAGTGTAAGTTGTGAAACATCATCTTATTAAGTTGTTATGTTTTGGCATTTGTGTTATTGTTGAGAGGATTGTTTGGTTGTCTGCACGAGGTTTATGTCATGCTGTTGTTACTATTTGCACGAGGTTTCTATCGCGTCGTTGTTACTATTGATACATATGCGGTGGTATAATTGTCTGGGTGTTGAAATGCATGCGGTGAGATAAGGTGGGCTTGATACACGTGGCTAGTAGGGGAACTACTAGAAACTATGCGGTGTGATAAGGTGGGGTAAAACCGGGGTGCTATTCCGGGAAAAATGATTTTTAATACTAAATGTAAAGGCCCCCTTGGTGATATAAGGAAAGACTGTGATTTTTTTATTATGATTTGGGACTACGAGGTGGTACCTCGGGAGTGCCCTTGTTGATCTTTCTCTATTTGCTATATTTTCTTTGGTTGTTGTTTTTATGAACATGTAAAATCGTTGTTTTCCTTTCGTGTTGTATTAGCTACCATGATTTCGTGTCATTATCTTTCCTTAAATTCCTTACTTGTTTCACTTCCTTGTAATTATCATTATATCATTATATCTTCTATCTTGTTTTCTTATCATCTCTAGTAGGGCCTTGACTTGACCTCGTTACTACTCTGCCGAGGTTAGGCTTGGCACTTACTGGGTACCGTTGTGGTGTACTCATACTACGCTTCTGCATATGTTTTTGTGCAGATCCAGGTACATCGTATTAGCCTCGGTATTAGCGGTTGAGTTGCCTGCTTTTGGAGAATTCAAGGTACACCTGCCAGCGTTCGCAAGCCTCGGAGTCCCCTTCTACCCTGCCCTTCCTTATTTCTTTACATTTTTATAGACAGTGATGTATAGGATTTTTCGGTGTTGTATCTAGAGCTTGTGACTTATATCTCTCCAGGTTTCGGGATTGTGCGTATTGAGTTTTGGTAGATTTTGTTTATGAAATGGTTAGGATGTCCAAGTTTTAAACTTTTATTTAATGTTTTCGCATATTGTTAGGCTTACCTAGTCTTAGAGACTACGTGCCGTCATGATATCCTACGGAGGGAGTTTGGGGTCGTGACACTTATTATCATGCGTAAATGGTCCCGAAGGGCCGTCATGAGATAACCTGAACATAACATAAAGAATACTCGACGAAGGACAACCCCAAAATGATATACATGAGATACACAGGCCTACAAGGCCGAACAAAACATCTATACGCATGAGATCTGTCTATAAGCTTCAAAGGAATACATAAACATCATAAGGTCGGGACAAGCCCCGTCATACCCATAACATATGTACATAAGCATACTGACTCAAAAAGACAACTCCAGAGTAAATAGAGGGCTACACCTTCCGCTGAGTTAGTAACCTACTGGGAGGACCATCAACCTGTCTATCAGGACCTGTGGGCATGAAACACAACAACCCCAGGCAAAAAGGACATCATTATGAATAAAGTAACAAGTATGTAAGGCATGAAATCATAAATAAGAACAATAATGTAAAGAGAGATAGAGAAGATACAACTTGTAACATCCGAGTGCCTCTGAGGGCGACTGACATGAAATGCATGATACATACATATACATACATACATACACATATACATACATACATACATACATATACATATATATACTTTTAAAAACATATATCTTTGGGCATCATTATCATCATATCGTACCCAGTCGTAATATGTTTGATAAAAATGTATCTGGCCATCATAAGGCTCGGTAGAATCGTACCTGGCCACGTAACGCTTGGTAAAACCCGACGGATTATTGGTTGCATCATAGGTGTCGTACCCGGCCGACTATAACGCAGCTCGGTAGATTAAAATAGATACATATATATAATGCATGTTGGATTCATAGAATCACATTTTGAACCTTTCCAAGTGATGCAACATCCGTAACCTCTGCATACGTTATTAGAGCTAACTCATCATCATGTATCTTATAAGAATCACGAAATACCAACAACATTTGATAACATAAGAATAAGAGAAGCAACATCCACATCAATCATTCCATAAGAAGGGAAACAATGTAAGTACTGCTAGCTTCTAAAAGAGGAGTATCTTTGGGAGCTCATTCGTTTACGTTACGTACAATCGGAATCATGCAAAATAAAGAAATGGATAGCCTCTATGTGCTACCCAACCTCAAGTTATGTTAGTGTCACGTCTCCTTAGTCTACAACAAGAGAAATGATACAATCATAATCGTTTAAGCGTCGTAATTATTATATATCGACCACAACCTATTTGATGATAAAACGGGAAATAGATCCCCTATTTATATGACTTCCCACAAGTTACAACAATCACCAAAAAGCCCAAAAAACATCAACAATAATCATACTAAGCCTTCCATACAGTCCAACAATCAACAACGGCACACCTACAACTTTTAGAAAATTGGGAAGCACCTATATCACTTCCTTTTGATTCAAACCAACACCAAAAACAACAAGAACAACAATCAAAAACAAAACATCTAAGCTACTACATCAACAACCAGCCGCAACCTAGCTCAAAAACCTTACATAACAGTCTCATATGCACAACAACTCAAACATACTTACGACTTCAAGTTTAACATGTTTGCCTTCAACATTAAGGATTGCTATGGCCTAAAAATGACTCAACCCAAAAAGAGGGTGAAGAACATATTGTATATCACCCAAATCCTCAATTTTCTGAGCTTGCTTTGCTATGCCTTCCTCAATCAGCGACGAAGAGAGAAAGAGGCAAACAATCGACTAGTTCGGGTTCGCCGGGCTTGAATCCACTTGTTTCACCTTCTCCACCTTTGATTTGGCTTCCAAACCCTAAGTATATGTTTAGGAGGTCTAGAGAGTATTTTAAGTCTGAGTTGGATGGAAAATGAGGCTTGGAGACGAAAGCTACCACTTTATATGACAAGATAATCCTCAACCGACTTTGCGGGTCCCAAAGGGAGCTACTTGTGCAGTCTTACGAAAATGTGAATATCACTCTATTCTGATATTGTATCGAAGAATGGTTTATTGTGTTGGAAACTAGACTCGTAGATATTCAATTTTATGGATGGATTACCCCATAAATCCAAGTATATTGAGAGAAAAGCTCAGTGACATTATACCCAAATTCTCAGTAAAAATTATGAACGTAACTTGCGATGACTTTCATCGACTTTTGTTACAACAACTCGCCTGACTTCAAAACATAAAACACGACTATCATACGACTAAAATACCTCATAAAATCACCTTTTTATCATGTTAAGCACCCTACTCTCACCCCAATAGTACGGGTTATAACATTCCCAACTTGTCGACTTTCCACGAAACTTAGTTTTTTTATTCGTTTAGCTTCTAAACCTTCCAACCCTCACGATAATTCCTTACACTTGTTTCATCCTATAATTATCTTTGTAAAGTTTCTTAAACTCTCTAGCTCATATTGGTTCACTTAAGACGAATTCTAACATGAAAGTACGGGTGTAACATCCTTCTCCTCTTTGGAACATCCGTCCTCGAATATAGAGGAGTCTTAGAGGAGAAACTAGCTCTTACAAATTTTACAAAAATTTCAATAGAGTCTCCTCAGTAAGTAGGACTATCCCATACCTTGTGTCCAAATAATTCTGCTCATCAAAACGCATGAACGCTTCAATTTTGAATATCATTTAATCATAGAATGAGTGTCAATGAAAATCACATAACATGGGCTAAGAAAACACATGATCGAGCTACAGTCATTAAGAATATTCTAGCTGAATCAACTGAGGATACTCAGAATTCATTTCTTCTTCGGCTTCCCACTTCTTTCCTTCGACGTTCCTATTTCCTATTCCTTCGTGATGTATTTACGGAAGTCACTATCTTGGTTCCCAATTTGTAGACCTACCGATCTAAAATAGTAACTAGAACCTCTTCGTAAGACTTGTTCTCTGTAATCTAAAAATCATGTGCTTCTACAGTATAGATTTCTGATTCATTTATAGCCACTGGAATCTTCTCATAAGATCGATGCTCTATTACTTATATATCATTTAATGCTTTCCTTCAATATCGGAGCTTGATAACTGGGTGAATGGGTCCTAATTTCGAGGCAAAAGTCAATTTAGTCCCTTCTTTGGGTAGTTTGGATGTGGCTTTATATATGTCTTAATTAGCTTGTCCCATTATGTTATTATGCTCCTCGTGAGCTAAATTTTCAAGAAGACCTTATTATTAACTCGAGATTTTCTTAAGTCTCGTCATCGCGTATTGGGGTTCAATTTGTGACACTTCTAAGCACAAACACTCTTGAATAAGGCTGACTTTTCTATAATTTGATACATTAAATCAAGTCAAATAATTCTGTCTTTCGAACTGTCTTATGGGGAATCTATATTTTCTTCCGCATCCTTCTTTATAAGGAGCTACTCCGTGCAGTTTAAAATGTATCCTATGACCCTCCCGCATGTATAGATACTACTATAGTTATTGTTGCACGCTACTCAATAGCGGGTAATTGATTATCCCATATTTCCATAAAATTTGGCATCTTAGCTTGTAATATGTGTTTGAGCATCTGAATTGTACACTTCACTTGCTAGAATTATCTTATGTACCCAAGATTCTTTAAGAGGACTTTCAGAAGTTATCTGTAACTGAGCACCTCTATTAATCCTAATCGAGGCGGAAATATTATGTACCCGATCTACCTTCTGTACCCTTTCATTTTACATAGCTTTTAGTAATTTCTCCAGTAAAAGCAAACTGATTTTTGTCAAATTAACCACAGTCATCCATATGGAATCGAACTTGCTATATTTCTGATGAATCTTATGCCAATCACTTCTCATTTCCATATCGGGTTACTTTATTCCGTGTCAATTCATTTGGTCTCTGATGTTCTATTTTGTCCGATTAGCAACTGGAATATTAAGCCACGAACCCTATAATGGTTTTATTCATGTCGTACTACCAATGTAATCCTTTTATATCATGATATATCTTCGACGTTCCGAGATGAATAGAATAGCGTGAATAATGAACCTCTGTCCTAATATGCAATGGCCATGATATTTCAAGATCTCTCCTTCCATAGACTTAAAATCTATAATTTTCCCTTGCTGAATACCTCTTTTAACTTTCCCTAAAACGAAAATCTTCCCTACCTACAAGAGATGACTCTGCCATATTCTGGACCGTTATACCTTTATTATAAGAGTCTGCCAAGCGTATTCCGAATCTGTTAATTGGTGAAGACCTCTAGTCAACCCTTTTTCTTTGTGTGCTTGCTCATTTATCAAACCACCCGTGATTTACGACTAAACGCATCCATTACAATATTGATTCCGCTCTTTTTATTCTAGTTCAAAGTTGTCTTATATGAAACATGTATACCATTATGGCTCTCCATCCCTCCTTATTTTTCTCACAGCCCCTAATTGTCAACGACTTCTTATTAGGCTTATATTATGATTCATATATTATGATATTCCTTATTTGCAACTCTGATCTAATTCCCACACATTCTGAATCCCTTGAACATATAAATCTGGACCTCATCTATTGCTTTCCATCTTCTTGTTACTGTATACATTTGATGTATTTCTTCGTTGGTCAGGTTCTGATTTATAAAATAAAATGACATTGTGAAACAGCTTACCTTCATACTACTTCATTCTACTTCGTCCTTTCCTTATTGTCTATCCTAAATCTTAATCTTGATGTCGACTTTATTGTTTCTTTATTGATGGTTTCTCTTCTTTAGGTTTTTCCTTGAAATATTGTACTAACTCCCTTGTTCTTGCTGTTATCTTGACTATTCCTCACAGTTGCAACATTTAGATATTACCATGGTCTATCTTTAGTGTCAAAAGTCATCGTACTCGTGTCCCTTTCTATCTCTTATATGATTGATCTCCCTTCTCCTTTTAATCTGAGCCATTTCCTTTGGAGTCGTGTCTTCCAATTTTAACACATTCTTCATGTTACATTCCCATGTATAAAGTGTTTGACTATGCTTGTCGTCGATTTATAAACCAATATCGTCTCTTTTCCATATCATTTCTACTCGTGTGTTACTTCATAGTTGCTTATACTCCTTTTTGTCCCAATCCTCCCATCTTTTCGTTGATAAACAAATATGCTCTCAACTTAGTGCTTTACCACCTCGTCTCCACCATTAGGGAAACAGTTCAATGTTTCACGCTTGAAGTTCTGCTCGACTTTCTGCCTTCCGTAGGTTCCGTATTCCTAGTAGCTTACGATTGACCTATGGGCAACCTTTCTCCCTCTAAGACAATTTATATGGGTCCATATACGTAGCGACTCATACATTCTTGCTAGCATGCCTTCTTTTGACAAGATTAACTTTAATTCACGTGGCTTGTCAAGGAGATTTTTATAAATTCCTTTCAGGGTTCTTCTCGCACTAATCCTCTTGCGCCTTCTGCTCATTCACTTATTCTATCACTGCAATGCTAGCTAGTGTGAGAGTCCTTCGAATCCCTAATCGGTACCTTAGTTCTAGTTCATCCTAAGTCATCCTCTCATATCGGCTCCTCGCATCAATATGGTTAAATTGACCTTCCCATAATCCCCATTAAAATTACTAATCCACTTTTAATCAAAATGTGGCCCATAATTCTTTATAACCTCAGAGTTCACTCGCCTACAAATCTTATTATACTACCACTCTTTAAATTATGTCCCTTAATAGTCTTCCCTATTCACTCATATTTCTCTATTTGGTCTCGTACAAAATTTTCACAACATTCCATTTCTCGTTTCCTTCGAAGTAGTTTCAACAAAGCATCCTTGATTCTCGACTTTCCATACTATGACTGGCCTAATTCTTTAGTCGTCTGATATTTCTTTACTTATCTGATAACCCTATAAGCTGTAAACCTCCCCGATGATATCTTTCACATGATACGCTTATCGTCTGTCTTTACTACATTTGCATATACAACGATTTCTCCATAAGGGTTAGTAACAATCTACCTGAGCTTCCCCCCACTATCAGTTAACATTCTACCAGTCTGCATTAACATTATAGAAGAAAATTGGGCCATGTATATGTACATAGAAAGTAATCTTCGGATCACGACGCTCCATCCCCACTCTTATCTTGGTCTTTACACTTAAGCATTGGACACATTTGTATCATGTGGCTCTTGCTATCTGATATTTGGCTTAAAGTATATATATTTATATGTATATCGCCTCATGTTTCACTCGTGTTTCCTGGATTTAGGATGTAAAACGTATTGATTTATGTTAATTCATGGGATTTTTATATGTAGGAATCATCCGAAGGCAATAGGGGGAGAAAGGTACGAGATTAGAGTCAAAAAGAAGAAAAAGATGAAAAATTTGGTCATTGTAGCGCCACAAGCAGCGTGGGGCGCTACCTGTGGTACCATCTCCAGTATGCTTATTTTCCCAGCGCCCCACGCTATCCTGGGCGCTGATGATGAGAAACATCTCCTACTTCGCCCGGAACAAGGTTATTTCGGCCCAAGACCCTCCCAATTCGTATAAAAGTTAGTCTAAACATAATTTGGAGGATATCTAACAGACTTTGAAGGAGAATTCATGTGGAGGAACACACACCACGCTTGGAGGAGGCTTCTAACTAGTTTTTCTTCTCTTCTCTTCCTTTAATTTCATAGTTTCTTAGTTCTAGAGTTTTGGGTGATACATGAATGTCGAATTGTTCTTATTATTTTATCATATTGGTGTATTTATTCAATCTTGCGCTTAATTATTTGATTACTTGATCACCAATTGAATAATATCTACAGATCTAGGATTGAACTCGGGAGAGGGAATTCTAGATTGCATATAAGATTGAGTAGAGCAAGATCTTGAACTCGAGCATCGGGAACGGATTTGCAGTTAGCATAGGAATATACCTAATCGCCTTGCTTGGTTACTATACAGGAATTATTAATGCTTTCTTATTAATTCTAATTTCATAGGAGTATAGGTGTTAGGTTAGCTTGAATACACGAGTAGTACTTTGGGAGAAGGCTACGAGTAATATTAACCCTATCAATCAATAAACTAGATAAATTTATTAGACAATATAAGTGGAAAACTCAACGGGATTGTTAGCCAACCTATCGCTCTAGAATATCGTCTCTCATTGAATTTGTATCTTATTTCGCCAACTTGTTCATTTAATCTCTTAGTTTATTACTCTAGATTAGTTTTATTAAATATTCATACTTTATAGAAAAGTGCTTGAATAGATTAACTGTCTTAGTTTAATTTAGTAAATAGTTAATCACAAGTCCCTATGGGTACGATATCTAGACTTACAATCCCATATTACTTGTACGACCACATATATTTGCGTGTGCATTTGGGAGCAACAAATTTTTGGTGCCGTTGCCGAGAACTTAGAAAGTAACTATTTTACTAGATTAAATTTTTATTTTTATCTATTCAAGTTTTATTTATTTATTTTATCTTAGTTTAATATTTTATTATCTTTGTTGACATGGCATCTTGGGATGAGAATTGGTCGAATATTGGTTATTCTTATTATGGTGATCCTTGTCTATATTGTGGAGGACCACATTGTGGCAAAATTGTGAATCTCAATCTTATGAGTGGAATATTTGTAATGTTTGTGGTGGTCAAGGTGGCCATTGTGATGGTTGTCCTAATTCTTATTATCCTTCTCAGAGCTCTTATTATGATGTTTCTAATAATGTTTATGAGTTTGATGGAAGCAATGAAGTAGAGGATATGGAACGCGTTGCCCCTATTATGGACATGATGAGGCAAGTAGCCGAGCAAGAAGATGAAATTCACAAAAAGACTGCCTTAGCAATCAAAGGACTACAGGCTAGAATGGACGAATTAATGGCCATTTTTCGAGATGAACCTCAACTCAACGAAGAGAGCGAGTTCCCACAAGAAGATAACTTTGAAGAAGCAGATATTGTGAGCCAATCTTGGCTAGAGGAACAAGCTCAACTGGTAAAATTTCATGGGGTTCTAAGTAATGTCTTTCAAATATGATAGAACAACTGATAGAAGGAAGAACTGAGCTTAAGAAAGAGATAGACCAATTTGGCTCAGATATCCATGACCTGCAAGCTAAATTGAATAAAAAGGTTGAGGCGTCTGATTCCCTACAACCAATTGTTGTGTAAGGCCCCGTAAAAATTTCGCCAAGGGATTCTTGTTTTGTGGTGCCGAGGTCGGGTAATGAGTACGGATGTTTGGTTGAAGAATACACTGAGGGGTTGATGGAAATTTTTGGCAGAAGAAGGCAATTCTGCAATCTGTATCGTGACCGTAAAACCATTTTGTAGGCCGCATAATCATCGCAGAGTTGAGCAGGGAGTTTGTTGAATTTTGAAGGTCGTTTTGCTGTCCATTATGCGATTGCATAGTTGTTTCGCGGTCCGCATTTTCCGTCGCAGATTTGGCATGAAATATTTTGTTTGGTCATTCTGCAGTCCATTCTGCAGCCGCATAAGTGGTATGCGGACCGTAGACCTATCGCGGACCTGTCTAGACCACCCCAGTTTTGGTGCATCACTTTCCGGTCCATTTTGCGGACCGCATATCTGTTTAGCGGTCAATTCTGCGACCACAGACCTGAGTTCGAAGGGTCCATTTTTCCTATTTTATAACTCGACCCCGTTTTAATAAATAGCCTTTGGGGCTTATTTTGGGGCGATTATCTGATAATTTTAGAGAGAGGTAAGAGCATTTTAGAGAGAGAAGGAGGAAACCTAACGTTCTAGTCACGTATTCTTGCACCAATCTTCAAGAATCAAGAAAATCCAATCACTAAATTATCATCTATCCGGGTAAGTCCTACTCCTAGGCTTTCATGTAAGAGGTTACGAGTTTATATATATTGTGGGGTTGGAAATAGGCCATGCATGTGACAATAAATTATAGTATCTGGGGTTAATGGACAATTTTGGGTAGTTCTTGTTGAAATTGGTTGAAGGAGGAAGGTATTATCATTGTAGAGCTTTATAGTCTATTTTGCATACTAGGTGTTTGACAGAATTCCTAAGAGAATTACACCATATGAATCCTTCTAATTATTATCTGATTTCCACTATCTTCCTATAGATTGTTGTTGCTAGACCTGTTGGGGCATTGTAGTAACTTAAGGAAAGCTCAATCAAGGTAGGTTGGCTAAACTTCTCTTTTAGAATCAAATTCCATAATGTCCCCATAAGCTTCAAGTGTGGTTGGCCCAAGTTCCTAGTTCCCATGTTCTGAGTTATTTCCTTATAAATTTTACCATTCCGAGTAAGCTTGTGTTGAAAGATGTGTACTATAAATGTGTACCGAATGCTCCTATCACATTGTGCTCTCTTTTGGGAATGTACTCAAACGTGACGAATGTGTCATAATATTATGATTTCGATCATGTTTTATTGCAAGCTATTATGCCAAGTTGTGGAAGCAAACTCAATGTGCTAAGACTCTTATTGTTCATATACATATCAAATCTCGATTTCCAAGTATCCTTATTGTTGATAAACTATGACTAAGTTCGGAAGTGGAAGAAGTAAGAGTGAGATATAAAATGTGGCCAAGTTGTTCTAACTAGAGCACTTGAATCAAATTCGTGTTTCAATCGTAAATTACCATGCTCTCCTTTATAAGCAATTCCAATGTGACCCGAGTTCTTACCTACCCACAAGCTGAAATAGTGTATTGCCCTTTTGGAAAAAAGTATTTCAAAAACAAATGGTGTACCGCTCGTTTATGATTTTAACGGGTGTTTTTGTTGCTGGTCAGTTTGCCCCATTCTTTGGGGAAGAAACCTATTTTGTCTACAATTTCTATCACTAATGATCTTGAAGTTATGAATTCCGGAATATTCAATATGTTGATGTTTGTGATGAAAATCCTTGTAAGTAAAGAAACGAAAGTGTGGAATATGAGATACGGCCACCGTGCCATGAATGAAAAATCTTAAGTATGGCCAAGAGAGCCAAGGAAATAATGATGTTGTGAATGGTTGAAAGTACTAATGAAGGTATTTATGGTGTGAAAGGTAGTGAGGTTAATATAACATATGCTTGTACTTTTGTTTCCGTTGGGTGCAGAACAAAACATTTTTGGGAGTATCATTAGCAAACCGGGGAAGGGTGGGTCATAAGGCCCACACTTGAGACTACATGTGCCGGTGTAGGAGTGGAATGTGATTATTCACCTTATTTGGAATGGGATTGAAGCTTTGTTTTGATTGTGATTATTCACCTTAATTGGGATGAGATTGTTGATAGCCCTGGATTTAATGTCGACTCACACGGCATATGTGGGGAGACGATCTAGTCGGTCGGGTGGTGATCGGACGCCATGTTGCGCACATGGTGGTACTACTCTTGGTAACACCTTTTTTTCGCATCACATGTCAAACCACATTACTCGTGGGGAGATGGCCTAGCCGATTGGGCGTGATCGGACTCCGTGCTAAAAATGCGGTGGTATATCAGTGCTAATGATCTCCCAACCAAAAATATATATTGTTTTCGTATTTTGAAGCTGTTATGTTTTAACTGGGCATTTGGATATCGTTAGTTGTGACTTGCTATTTCTATGGTTTTCCCTTTCTTATATTGGCATTCTATTTTGAAAGTGGATATATAGTTCTACATACTAGTACTATTCCATATCTACTAATGTCCCTTTTGCCGGGGACACTGCATCTTAAATAGATGTAGGTGGTTCATCAGCGGGCAGTATTGATCCTCGTTAGCAGTTACTCTCTATTCAGCAGATTTTGGTGAGCCCTACTCTGTTCCGGGCTTCATGTCATTTGACGTTGTACTTTATGTTTTGAGGTATAATCGGGGTCTTGTCGCCGGCACTTCCATTCTTCTCTTCTATTGTACTTAGAGGCTCCGTAGACAGGTTGTACGTGGTGTTTGATGTTGGGAATTAAACTAGTAAGTGTTGTATTTGGCAAACATGTTTTTCATCATATCTATAAACTTGTGATGTTTTGGAAATCATAAATGAATATCCTTTATTAATGGAAGAAGATTGTGGAACACTTGGCTAGTCTCATATCTATCACTTGTACTGATTCTTATATTGTTAATGGGCAAGGTTGGGTAGAAGGCATCTAGTAGGCTTGCTTAACCGGGATATCTCGATTGAGCGTCGGTCGCGCTCCCTGAGGTCGGGGTGTGACATGTTGTGGATATTGGCCAACTTGTGAAGTAGAAAGAGGAATTTCAACTATTCGACCAACATATTATTAATGATGCCAAGGTTGACGAAGTGTGCAACTAAGGATGCTAAAAGTGAAGCGATTTTAGAGTTGGAGCGTACTGGACTTCATTCTAACCACTTTTCAACATTGTGTTTGGTTGGTGAGACGAGAATTGATCTATTTGAGCATATGGAGGAGTCAATGGATGGGGAACAAACCAAGGAGACAAAACAACATCCTTCACTTAAAGGCTAAGAGGTGCAAGATGCGACACTATTTACTTGGTTCTTTTGTATTCGTACCACCACCCCAGGAACGTGATAGTAAAATTGATGCAAAATTGGGGGCACAATTCATATATTCAAAGTGGAAGGAAAGTGGTGGAAGTGATAGCGTCGTGCTGCAACATTAAATCAAGCGCTTTTTGGGAGGCAACCCAATTTTATTTTTCTTTTTACTTTTGTTTATTTTTTATTGTGTTATTTTTAGTAGTATTATTTTTGTATTTTGTAGGAATAGGCTCATGGAGTCAAAGCCAATAGGCGAGTGCAAAAGCAAGCAGGTGGTTAAAACTGAGTGTGAGGTGCCCGCACAAAGATCATACCTGGGAGAAGTCTGAGTATCCCGTGAGCTGCTAATATTTGTCTTTTGGCATACCAGGGAGTTTCTCTTACTCTCTGTTTATTTATTATATGCATTGAGGACATTGCACTATATTAAGTGTGGGGTGAGGAGATTGCCTGAGTAATTTTCTGTGCTACCCTAGCTTAGTTGTAATGTCTTTCTTAGTGTAGTGATTTTTGAAGGAAAAAAAAAAGAAAAAAAAACGAAAAAAAAACGAAAAAGAAAAGAAATTGGAAATTTGGACTTTTTCCGATGATGGATTTTGTGGACAGCTTTCTTGAGGGATTAAGGTCCAATAAAAAGAATTACAAAAATATTTTGAAAGAAAATCCAAAAATATGTCTTTGCAGGGATTTGCTAAAAAAAAAAAAAAAAAAAAGAACCCTAAACCCGCGTAAAAAAGCTCTAGCTCTCGTTTCTCTCTTCTCTCTCGTGCAACCATGGCTGCGGCGAGCCCTCCCATGACTGTGGCTGTGGGAGAAATACCTAGAAACCTTAATGAAACAAACCATAATCCAACTCCAACCCTAAACAAATGTATGCAGAACAGTTGCGTCAAAAACAGCCTGCCGCGAGCTTCGATCTCTGTCCAATCGTCTTTGTTCATGGATCCCGATGGTTGAATTCTCAATGGAAGTGAACAACTTCATACACGAGGAAGGACTGCACCAGGCAGTCATGATTAAATTCTCATATAGTCGTCCAGATTTACAAGAGATTAGACGAGTGTTTTCGACGCAATTCGACATGCAAGGTCGCTGCAATATCGGACAACTGGAATATCATCATATACTGGTTTGATTCGATTTATATGCTGATTATATCCAGTTTTAGTCGAGATCGACGGGTTATCTTAAGGTTAAAGGCGACGAATACTTTTTTAGAACTTTTCCATGAACGATAGGGTTCAATCCGAAGGAGGAAACATCTAAGGCAGTAGTGGATTTCACTGCCTGGATTGCAGCCTAATTTTTTGGCAAAGAGGTCATTACTGTCTATCGCATTAGTTGTTGGTAAAGCCTTGGCTGTAGATAAGGCAACACAAGATAGAACAAGACCTAGCACTGCTAGGGTTAAGGTACTTCTTGATCTTCTTGATAAACATCCTACCAAAGTTAAGTTGCGCATTATCGATAAAGCGACTGGAAAATCTATCGTTCTTTATCAAGATATTGTTTATGACAATCTCCCAAAGTATTGTAACCATTGTAAGCATCAAGGTCATGATGAGAGATCGTGTCGACTGTTGAAGGATGCATCAGTTGATCGCAATTTGCCAGGAGTTCATGCGAGCAAAATCGAGCAGTTAAAAGGTGATGCACGAGACCTTTTGAATGCTAAAAAGGCAGCACAAACAGTGGTTGATATAGCAGCAGCGAAGGGCAGTAGTGATAACCAACAGCTAGTGCAAATACAACCTTGTGATCAAATTGCTGTAAAGAACAGTGCTATAGGTACTGCTGGTGTAAATCGTACAGGAACTGGGGGTACTGCTGTTGGTGCTATTGAAAATAGTGTAACAGCACAAGGTAGGGCTTCAGTGGTGCATAATGGTGATGCTGTAAAGCTGGTGAAGGGGCAGACAAAATCGTTAAACGACATTCCTGCATCCACTGTTTTTGCAAGAATGTTTCGTGATACAGTTGGTGCCTTAAAGACAGCTACTGGTCGAGGTGAAGTTCTGACACATACTGAGTATGATAATGCTAACATGCCAACTAATGCTCGAACAACTGATGAGAATGATAAGGAGTCAGCTGAAGGTGAGCACAGGAAAACATGAAGTCAGGACACTGATTCAAAGGGTATGGCCCAATCTTTGGGGAACAAAAAGAATGGGAAACAGGCTATACATGGGGTATCTAAAGATGCTGATAAGATTGATGATGGCAAGGGAGATGATATCACCAAAAAGGGTGAGATTTGGAACGTGGTAACACACAGAAAATTACCCACAAACAAGGCTGCAACGTCAAGCAATTTGAGCCCAGGTGCTCGACGAAATGCCTCCAGTAATGTACACAGCTCCAATGTTTTTGAAGCTCTGGAACTCGATAGGGATGGACAACCTGAGATAGCAATTTTAAATGATAATGTGATGTCCAAACAAATTGTTCCAAGCTCCAGCAATGGAAACTAAGGTCGAGACAATGGTATTTTGGCTATAGAAGTGGATGTTCGATAGAATACCTCAGAGAACAAATTGATGGAGGATCTCAGTTCAAACGTACCTACACTGCAATTTTCCAGCCCTCACGTCGAAAAGATTATCAAGGATGTGCAGGCTGCAATGATGTTACATACAAATATGGTTGGGCAGCCTTTACTCACCTTGAACACTTCCGTCTTTGAAATCCCTTCACAATCGGAAAAATCGTTTGACGAACATGAAGGGGACTCTGGGCAGTTACTACTGTCCACTGGAAATAACAACGACGTTGTCCCAAGTTTGAGAGAGATGGTTAGTAAAAGACAAAGGAGTGGTATACAAAATGTAGAACTTGGGCGGATCAAGTTGACGATGACGAAGAAGACTGAGGAGATGATGACGAGGGCGAGTCGATTGACTATGCTGCCCTTGAGAGTGAAGATGACGACCACAGATCAGTAGGTTCACCTTCGTTGTCAAAGACTGGAAATAGGAGTAAGCTTAACTTGAATGCTCCTGCTTTCATTCCTAGTCATTCTTCAGCTGCTATACCATCTATTACTGGGTAGAAATAGCAACAATTTAGCACCACTGGACAGCAGCAGCAGCAGGATAAAACTGGACAGCAGCAGCAGCAACTTCGTCAAAGCACTAGACATCAGCAACAGCAGCATACAGTAGTGTTAGCTGGGCAGCAGCAGCATCTTATTAGCACCAGTAGTGCTTTGATTTCAGTAACAACACCTGGGCAGCTACAACAGCAAATTATGCAAAGCAGTGCTGAGACTTCAAATACAGCAACCTCACAAACTCGACAGCAGCAGCAGAATTACAGCAATAGTCCAGTGACTACACAAACTGGGTAGGAGAAACAGCATAAGCAACTTCGAGAACATACTCCAGTGATATCACTGGAAGATAGACTGTTATTACACGCGCTGGAAATTGCTAATCCTCCTATAATCTCATCTCAAGTTGGAGACATGATTGAGAGCAGTAAAAGCAAGCAAAATCTGGAGCAACAACAACGCAAGGCAGTAGTGCTAAAATCACAAGATGCTTATGTTTTGATGCCACTGGAAACTGTCCAGAAGCTGTCACACACAGGTCATTTGGGTCGCGACATTTATGAACAAGGAGAGGAAGACGACTTGCTACAAAAATGCATGGACGAGGCTGCTAAAAAGGGCGATTTATCACCTATGCATAGTGGAAAAGCTAAGAAATCGCATTCAAGGAAGAAGAGTTTGGACGACAAGTTAAATGAGGAGACAAATGTTCGATGACTACCTATGCGAGTGGCTAAGCAAAAGCAGGTTGGTCCAACCATCTCTATGAGATCCGCGTTCAAGGAATAAATCATGAATTTCAAATATATTTTTAAGATGAGGGACGAGGAAGATATAGAGTTGCAAATTGAAGACATTACACGATTGAAAAAGGAGGGACAAGAATCCAATTCTTACTACATTTTATTTTATCACTTTATTAGCATTATACTATGTAATATCATCATAGAATGTATTATAAACTCTATGATGATCATAGAATACTTAGTTCTAGCTAGTTCTTATTTTTTGCATTCTTGCTAATAGTTGAGGAATTTTGATGCCTCATTAGGATTTGTAAGGTAAGGTTAAGCTCTGTATGTGTTAGCTTAGGCTATGCCTTTGGATATACCCACATGGCTATGAGATTATATGTCCTCGTGAGACTTTGGCGGTAGCTACCCCATGACTCCTCTACATGAGGCTACCATAAGGGCAATGTGAGGCGCAGAGGAGTAATTATATAGCCAAGGCATAGAAGCAGCATTACTACCGGAGCTTTTGTTCCCCTTACTTGTACTAGTCCTTTGTGGCTTTTTTTTTTTTGCTTTATTATTTAGTTAATAGATTTAGCCCTAGGCACATCGCCTAGGGATATTTTGCTTAAAAAAAAAAAAAAAAAAAACAAACGCCCGGTACAAAATGCTAAACAATCTGGAAAATTGAATCCAACTGCTGCCAGTTTTATTCCAACTACTTCTGGAGTGGCAGTGAACAATAGAGGTGATAATCTACCTGTGGTCGAAGCTGGGAAGGGTGAGGAAGTGCCACCAAAGGAGTCGACTGCTGAGTAGTTCGCAAATCATTTGTTGGTAATGTTGCCACCAACCAATTGTGTCAAGAAATTCCTTCGCAGTCCATTGATACTACTGTTCCAAATAGAGTGTTCAATAAAGTAGAAAGAGTTCAACTCAGTGGTGGAAAGTTATGGAGTGAACAAGTAGAAGAAGATTCTGAGGAAGGAGAAGTGCCTGATGGTGCGAGCAGCGAGGATGATTCAACTGGTGAAGACAATGAGAATGACGAGCAAAGTGTAAATGAGAAGAACAAGCAAAAAGAAGTCATGGGAGATAATTCAAACAATGATAAAGAAGAGGATGTTTTCCAAGGTGGAAAGAACTTACTTACCGTAGATGTTGCTGGTTCTAGTAGAGTAGGAGATGCTGCTGTCCAAGGTAGAATAGTTGCTGCAGAACATGCTGGAGGAAATAAGGATGTTGATCCTGGTGATGCGCAGAACTTACTGGAGGAACGGCACAGTCCAAAGGAAGTTGTAAATAAAGGCCAAGTAACTCACCATATAGGAAAGAAAGATTTGAGCCACACTGCTGCACCATCAAGTCTGGCAGTTCACACACAAGCTGCTGCAGAAGAAGAAAATACTATTGGTCCAGGGAGAGATTTGGATGAAGAGTCTACGACACAAAATTTTATAAGTGTGGCTAGGGAAGGTGATCTGTCGCCCAGGCAAGTGAACAAAGGAAAATCTGCTATAAGAGGAAAGAAGAAGCAAGGGAAAGACAATCAAAGTATAGGCCTTGGGGTTCAAACAAGAAGGACCCTTTCTAAATCACAGATTTAATGATGAATGGTATTATTTGGAATGTGAGGTATGTTAATACGAAGAAGGCCTTTGAAAGACTGATCAACATGCAAAGATAATATCATTTCCAATTCATTGGAATTATGGAACCAATGCAAAAGGCAAGGAAGCTGGAAAGATATAGAAGAAATATAGGATTGCTGCAAGATTTTGTTAATGTGTCGAATAAAATTTGGGTGTTTGTAGATGAAGATCATGGAGTTGACATTGTGATCGATATGGAACAGCAGTTAACTTTCAAGTTGACAAACATGGATTCTCAGTGCTCATTTATAATCACATTTGTGTATGCGAAATGTGATGCAATAGAAAGAATAGAATTGTGCGACAGTTTATAGAATTTGGCTAGAGATATGTCACTGCCATGGTTGATAGGGGGGGATTTCAATGTTATTTGGGATGAAGAGGAGAAGTTTGGTGGACTGCCAGTATCACTGAATGAAGTCGATGATTTTCGACATTGTGTTAACACATGTAATCTGGTGGATCTGGGCTTTAAGGGATGTCACACATTTATCAAAGATAGGATCGGACCATAGTCCTATGTTACTGACTTCTAATACAGGTACTGCATCAATGAAGAAGGCCTTCATATTTCTTAATTTCTGGACAAAGACCATAGCTTTAAAGAGGTCGTTAAGGAGCATTGGAAAGCAGACTTTGCAGCTGATCTTTTCATTGTGTTTAATCACAAGTTGAAGAAATTGAAGAAGGCTCTATCATCGTGGAGCAGGGCAACCTACGGAGACATTTTCCAAAAGATAGCAAGCTTAGAGGAAGTAGTGTTGGTTCATGAAGCATAATTCGAGATGCATCCTACCCTGCAAAATAGAGAAAGGTTACAGAAGGTTAATGCTGAACTATTCAGATATTTAGCTCTAGAAGAAGAATTTTGGAAGTAAAAATCTAGAATGTCGTGGTTTAATGATGGGGACAGAAACACGAAGTTCTTTCATGTACAAGTGAATGGTAGAAGAAAGAGATTACAATTGAAAAGGATACAGAATAGTCTTGGAACATGGCTGGATACTGATATCGACATGGCAGAAGAAGCAGTCAATTTTTTTAAAGCATAGTTCCACGAAGATACAGTTCCTACTGATTTTGGAATTCTGGAGCATGTTCCTGTTATGGTAGACAGTGCACAAAATCAGCTTCTGGTACAGCAGCCTACTAAGGAGGAAATCAAGGCTGCTGTTTTTGGCCTTAATGGAGACAGTGCTGGTGGGCCAGATGGATTTACTGGATGTTTCTTCCAATCTTGCTGGGATATAATTGGAGATGATATAGTTGCTATGGTAGCAGCTTTCTTCAATGGAGAAGAATTACCCAAGTTCGTCACTCATACAAATCTGGTGTTACAGCCAAAGAAGAAGAAAGTGATCACCTTCTCTGATATGCGACCTATTAGTCTCAGCAACTTTGTCAACAAAATCTTCTCGAGAGCTGTACATGAAAGGCTGGCAGATATGCTTCCTAGTTTAATATCGGACGACCAGGCTGGCTTTATGAAAGGCAGGAGCATAGTGGAGAATGTCCTGTTAACACAAGAAATAATCACAGATATTAGATTGAGAACTAAGGCAGGGCCAAATGTAGTGATCAAGTTGGATATGACAAAAGCTTATGATAGATTGTCTTGGTTATTCTTGACCAAGGTGTTGAGGAAGATGGGATTTGGAGAAAGATTTATAGAGCTGGTATATGGATTGTGTCGAACAACTGGTACTCTGTCTTATTGAATGGCCAGCCTCATAGTTTCTTTAGATCGACAAGAGGTGTGAAGCAGAGAGATCTATTATCACAAACTCTGTTTATTCTGGCAGCAGAAGCACTGTCTAGAGGATTGAATTCATTGCATATGAATCTATACTTTTGCGGATTTGGACTGCCCAAATGGAGTCCCAAAATAAATCATTTAGCTTATGCCGACGATACCATTATTTTCTCTTCTTCAGATGCTACTTCACTGCAGCTCATAATGGAGGTCTTGGCAGTATATGAAGCTGCCTCTAGTTAGTTGATAAATAAGAACAAGTCTGTTGTTTATATGCACCACTCCATTAATGAACACATAGTGAATAAGGTGGAGATGATCACTGGGGTTGCAAAGCAGGAGTTCCCTTTTACTTATCTTGGATGTCCAATATTTTATCTCAAAAGAAGGATGGATTATTATCAAGGCCTCATGACCAAAGTGATGGATAAGCTGCAATCTTGGAAAGGAAGATTACTATCAATAGGAGGCAAGGCAGTCCTTGTAAATCATGTGCTGCAAAGCATGTCTATACACTTGTTGTCTGCAGTAAATTCTCCTGTGTATGTGATAAATAGGCTGCACAAGATTTTTGCACAATTCTTCTCGTGCAGTTCAGTTGGCAACCCAACCAGACACTGGGCATCGTGGAATACCCTATGTTTACCTTGTGAAGAAGGAGGAGTAGGATTCAGATCATTGCACGATGTGTCGAAAGCTTTATTCTGTAAATTATGGTGGAATTTCATAACAAAGCCATCATTGTGGAGTGCATTTATGAGCCAAAAATACTGTAAGAAGATGAATGCTATGATTGTACCATGGAGGGATGGATCACATGTGTGGAGAAAAATATTGGAACGCAGAGATACCATAGAGCACCAAATAGTGTGGCAACTAAAAATGGGATCTTCCCTATTTTGGTTCGAAAACTGGACTGGGCTGGGTGCTTTATACTTTGTCACTCCACCAGATTTTTTCTGTGATGAAACAGTGCAAAATGTACATGAAGTGGTAGAAGGGGATAGATGGAATATAAATAGACTGAGGGAGTTGCTGCCTGAGGAATTGGCTTGGCACATTCTAAATGAGATTAAACCTCCACGACAGTGTGGAATGTTGGATAAACCAGTATGGACATTGGAGCCAAAAGGGAACTTCACTGTGAAATATGCGTGGGACTATGTAAGGAGTATAAGAGAGCCATGTACTACATATAGGTGCATTTGGATGAAAAGATTGCCTTTCAAAATGTCCTTCTTCATGTGGCAGGTATGGAAAAACAAGTTGCCACTGGATGAATTCTTCAAGAGACTAGGATATTTGATGGCATCCAAATATTGGTGCTGTGTGCAACCTCAGGAGGAAACAATGGCACATCTATTCTTCACGTCAGATGCAGCTAGAAGAGTATGGCAGTACTTTCTACCATGTGCAGGAATAACAGTAGAGGGCTTGACATTGCATCAAGCTGTGGTAAAATGCTAGACAGCAAAGGTGATTCTCATAAATTGCCTTCGATCATTGTTTAGGAACTATGGAAAAGGAGAAACTGCTACAAGTATGGGGATGCAGTGACTGTGCATAGAGTCATATATCAAATATCTTCCACACTACAGGCATTAGTGAGATTTAGAAAGCCAGCCATAATAAATGTGCCACACAAATGGCCAGATTTACTGAGCATGATGGAACATTATACGCCAAATTTGAAGTTTAATAAAGTTCTGTGGGAACTTCTTGAGCAGGGATGGATAAAAGTGAAAACATATGGTGCATCGAGGGGCAATCCAGGAAGGAGTTCAATAGGCTTTTCATTGAGAAATGAAGAAGGAAATCTAATATATGCTTGTGGCAAGGAAATACAGGAAGGAACAAATACACAAGCAGAGGTGCGGGCCATTGCAGCAGCACTTAAATACTGTCTGGAGCAGGAATATGTCCTCATTGACTTGCATACAGATTCGATGCTTATCAAAAAGGTGATACAAGGAGTGTGGATTGTGCCTTGGATGATCTCAGAAGAAGTGGAGGAGATACAGCAACTAAAAGAAAGATGTAACTTAAAAATCTCGCATACTTTTAGAGAAGGTAATCAATTGGCAGACCACATGGCTAACTATGCACTGGATATAGGTCCCATGGAATGTTGCAGCTTCTATGAATTGGATGTCATAGGTAGAAAGATTATGAATAGAGATAAGATGCAATGTCCATACTTAAGGGTAAAAGTTACCAGGTGCTTGACAAAATGACCCCAGCATTGTTAATAGCTCAAATGTGTTTGCAGCTCTTGAACTCGACGAGGCTGGAAAACTGGAGTTAGCAACTCAAAATGAAAATAAGATGACCAAACAACCTGTTCCAGTTACTAGCAATGAAAACGAAGAACTGGGCAGTGAGATTGAGGCTAAAGAATTGGGTGTTCGACGAAATGCCTCAGAGAAAGATTTGGAGGAAGAGATGACTGGCAACAGCTCTAATGTTCCAACACTGTTTTATTCGACTCCACATGTAGAAAATATCATTAAGGAAGCTCAGGCTGCAATGATGATGCATACCAATATGATGAGACAACCTTTAGTTACATTGAACACCTTCGACATTGAAATTCCTTCACAATCGGAGCATTCTTTTGGGAAATATGAAGGGGAGTCTAGGTAGCTGCTGCTGTCCACTGGTTTGGATAGTGAACAACAAGGTAGCTATGAACAGAATTGGTTAGCAAGGACTAGAACTTAGGCTGATCAAGTTGAGCATGAAGAAAAAGAAGATTGGGTGGAGGACAACGAAAGGGAGTCGACTGATAGCGCCGAGCTTGAGAGCGACGATGAAGATTTGCGTTCAGTAGCCTCTCCTCCACTACCATCGAACCAAAATACAACAGCACCAGCTGGGCAGCAACAGCAGCAAATTTCCCCCAGCAGTGCTGTGATAAATGCAGCAGCACCTGCAGAAGCTGGACAGATGCAGCAGAACTTGCGCACAAGCAGTCGAGGCAACCCAGTCAGTACACAAGATGAACAGCGGCAGCAGCAATATCCTCGCAACAGTCCAGTATCATCTGGGCAGCAGTGGCAGCAGCATCATGTTAGCACCAGTAGTGCTTTGATTTTAAATGCAGCAGCACCTGCAAAACCTGGATAGATACAGCAGAACTCGCGCACAAGCAGCCGAGGCAGTCTAGTGCGTAGAGAAGATGAACAGCAACAGCAGCAGCATCTCCGCATCAGCAGTTCAGTGATATCACTGGAAGATAGAAGGCTTTTAGATGCATTGGTAAGTCCTAACCCCTCCTTACCATCTTTACCTATTGTTCAATCATGTACTACTGGAATTAATAGAAGGCAGGAAGTTGAGCAAAATCGAGCTATGACAGTCACGACAACGGCGCGTTGGGATGGCAAGGTGAGTGAGGAGATAAATGTTAGGCGACTTCCTATGAGAGTTGCTAAGCAAAGGCAGGCTACCCCAACTACGTCTACAAGATCCAATCTTTCAAAGAAGAAATCATGATTTTTGACTACATTTCGAAGAGGCGGGAGGAGGATGATAAAGAGGTCCAAATTGAAGAGACCAGAAGATTGGAAAAGGAGGGACAAGACAATAATTTTTACTATATTTTATTTTATCATTTTATTAGCATTATCTTATGTAATATCATCATAGAGTGTATTATAAACTCTATGATGATCATAGAATATTTGGTTCGTGCTAGTTCTTACTTTTTACATTCTTGCTAATAGTTGAGGATTTTTTTATGCCTCATTAGGATTTGTAAGGTAAGGTTAAGCTCCGTATGTGTTATCTTAGGCTATGTCTTTGGATATACCCATATGGATATGAGATTATATGCCCTCGTGAGACTTTGCCGGCAGCTATCTCATGACTCCTCTACATGAGGCTGCCATAAGGGCAATGTGAGGCGCAGATGAGTAATTATATAGCCAAGTCATAGAAGCAACATTACTACTGGAGCTTTTGTCCCCCTTACTTGTACTAGTATTTTGTGTCTTTGCTTTATAATTTAGTTAATAGATTTAGCCTAGGCACATCGCCTAAGGATATTTGCTAAAAAAAAAAATCCAAACGCGCATTGTCGAGGCCAAAGTCAGTTAGTAATATGGAACTAACGCTACTATGTGAGGGAAGCTGTAGATTCACGTTTGTCATGTCCTTTGGAACGCAAAACTTGGTGCCTGGTGAGAGCAATAGAGGTGCTACATTGATGTTTTGCATTTGGTGGGTGAATACACATGCCTTCATATATGGAAATTTGGTTTCGCTACGAGCTATAATAGATAGGATTTCATATATTATTAGGTCTAGAATTAGTATCGCATGCTTGATAGGTTTTGTGACAATTTGTAAACTATGTTTTATTTGTTTATTATATATATATATATATATATATATATATATATATATATATATATATATATATATATAGAAAGAAAGAACCGCTAGGCTATCAGCCTAGAGGTCTATTTGCTTAAAAAAAACCAAACGCAAAAAAAACCCCCCAAACCCACTTCACCCGCGTCTAGAGAGAGAGGGTCTGGTGATGAGAAAGGGCAATTGAGAGGCGATTAGAGAGAGAAAGCTCTCGCGAGCTGCGATGGCGATGCTGGCCGGTGCTACGCCGGCTGGCGAACCTCCCCCCTCCATCTCCTAACCTCCCGCTACAACTTCCACCTACCCACAACCCCTCGACTGTAGTCAGCTCCTCAAACCATCGACACTGAACTCAAACACGACTGTGAACCCTAGGTCGCCAGTAGCAATTGAACCTATCCCTTTTAAGAGAGCTACTTTCTTACAAGGACAACCGTTCGTCAAATTTAAAGAAACAGAGGTTGAGCGAATGGATCAAATTGAAGGTCTCCAATATGCTATCATTGGTAAGTTTTCTTATGGTTGGCCTGACATCCAAGAACTTCGTCGATTAATTCCTGCACAGTGTGGAATTAAGGGTGATTGTAATATTGGATTACTCAGAGATAGGCACGTACTAATTCGATTGACACTATGGCAAGATTTTCTCAATTTCACTTCTAAAGCAGTGTATTACTTGAAGGCAAGAGATGGATACGAATAATAGATGAGAACAATAATTTATGATTCTAAGTTCAAAGAAGGAGAAGAAACTTCAAAAGCGATGGCTTGGATTTCATTTTCTAGCTTGCTCCCAACATTTTTTATGAAGGAATATTTATTCTCGCTTGCATCTGCTGTTGGAAAACCACTGCATCTTTGGCAACTATAAACAAGACAAGGCCTAGTTGTGCTAGAGTAAAGGTGCTGGTTGATCTTCTAACTGAACTACCAAAGAAAGTTAGAATGGACATTGAAAATGAGGCCACTGAAGCAGTGAGAACAGAGTGGATTAAAATCCAATATGATTTTATCCCTAAGTACTGTAAACAATGTAAGTTGCAAGGCCATGACATGTCTGAATGCTGGAAATTACATCCAGAGTTGATGAATGAAAATGTTGTTGAGAAGCCAAGTGCTAAAGACGGAGGAAAGGAAGCAGCACCACTGATGATCTTATCAAGTGGTAAAGTAGTTGGCAACACTGGTTTACAATGGAAAGAATTTAATCAAGCACAAAGCAAAGACAAGCAAATAGCATATCAATCCAAAGGGAGGTTGGAGTCAAAGCCAGTTAACACAGATTTTCAGAATGTTCAGACAAACAATAAGTTTGCAGTACTGGAAATGGAACAAAGCAGAGCTAATGAAGACAATCAACTGATTGTAGTTGAAGAACCAGCGGGAGGAAGAATACATGCCTCAATGGCAGCAGGGCTAACCTCAACTCCAGGTACTAGCAAGCCACCACAAATTACAAAGACACAAGCAGAGGGAATTGGAAATAGAGACAAAGCACCAACTGCTGAAACTAAGGAGCCAAAAGGACGTTGGGTCAACAGAGCATTTGTTAACAATGTCATAACAAACTAGTCATGCCAAGAGATTCCCTCACAATCTATTAACATCATGATACCAGAGGTGAATGAAGCGGAGAGAATACAACTCAGTGAAGGCCAGCTATGGAGTGAACAAGTAGAGGAAGGATCAGAGGAAGAAGCAGCACCAGATGGCATGGGCAGTGATGAGGATTCAACTGATGAAGAAGAGGGACTTGATATACAAAGTGTAAATGGCAAGGCAAAACAACAAGGTAGAATGGAAGATTCACAAAGCAAGAACAATGACAAGGGTACTACAAAAGCCAACAAGGAGATCACAATATTAGAGATGAGGCTGCCCAGCATACTTACAAAGCCAAAGCTTAAGGTTCCTGCTGTCCAGATTTCTGGAGGAAAGGAAGCTGATAGCCAATCAATAGACAGGCTAGATGAGAGCATAAAGTTCATTGGGAAAATGATCAATCCACCTGATGAAAGCAAGAATACACAGAACAATGTGGAAGTAGCTGCTAGCTCACATGAGGACACTGCCAATAAAGGAAAGCTGAGTCATATAGCAAAGAACACAGGACTAATCCAAGCGGACACCAATACACAACTGACAGAACACAGGGGAACTACTGAAAAGGAAGAACATACAGCTGAAACAGGAAGGGATCTTGATGAGGAATCCACTACTCAAAACCTCATCAATGTGGCAATACAAGCAGACATATCACCAAAGTTTATGGATGCTGGGAAATCAGCCAAAAGAGGCAAGAAAAAGCAGGTCAAGGATAATTAAAGTGCATTGCCAGGGGTCCAAACCAGGAGGATCCTATCTAAATCCCACATTCAATCATGAGTGGAATCATCTGGAATATGAGGTCACTTAACACTAAGAAAGCCTTTGAGAGGCCAATCAATATGCACAAACAGTACCACTTCCAATTCATTAGGATTATGGAGCCTATGCAGAAAGCCAACGAACTGGAGAGGTACATAAGGAAGATTGGAATGTCTAAGTGTTATGCCAATATGCCAAACAAGATATGGGTATTTGTAGATGATGATCATGAAGTAGATATAATAAATGACATGGAACAGCAGTTAACTGTGCAGCTGAAAAATATGGAGTCTCAATCCTCTTTCATTGTCACTTTTGTATATGCAAAATGTGATGCTATTGAAAGAATTGAGCTGTGGGATAGTTTGTACAATCTTGCTAGAGATATGTCACTGCCTTGGCTTGTAGGAGGAGACTTTAATGTGATATGGGATGAGGAAGAAAAGTTTGGTGGACTTCCAGTATCCCTCAATGAAGTTGAAGATTTCAGACACTGCACCAATACCTGTAATCTTTCTGAACTTAGTTTCAAAGGTAGCATATACACATGGTGGAATGGGAGAGCTGAGGAGGACTGCATTTTCAAGAGGCTGGACAGATGCCTAGTAAACTATGAATTCCAACAGTGGCTGCCACAAATAGAGGTCACTCATTTGCCAAAAATAGAATCAGATCACTGTCCGATGCTACTAACTTGCAACCAGGCTACTGCACCAACAAAGAAGGCCTTCAGATTTCTCAATTTCTGGATAAAGCACCACGCTTTTAAAGAAGTGGTAAGAGAGCATTGGAAAGCACATTTCATTGGGAATCCTTTCATTATATTTAATCACAAGCTGAAGAAGTTGAAGAGAGCATTATCAACATGGAGCAAAGCAACATATGGAGACATCTTTCAAAAGATAGCAAGTCTGGAGGAAGTAGTCAGAGCACATGAAGCTCAATTTGAGCTTCACCCTACTGCTCAAAACAGAACAAGACTACAACTGGTACAAGCTGAAACGATCAGGTACTTAACATTAGAAGAAGAATTCTGAAAGCAAAAATCAGGCATGACATGGTTTAAAGATGGTGATAGAAACTCAAAGTTCTTTTATGCACAAGTGAATGGCAGAAGGAAGAGATTACAGCCTAGAAGAATACAGAACAACATAGGCACATGGCTAGAAGACAATGCTGAAATAGCAGAGGAAGTAGTCAATTTTTTCAAAGCACAGTTCCATGAGGACACCCCCCCCCCCCC